>JASDQU010504719.1:0-32444 GCA_032191745.1 Picea mariana | reverse complement strand
CAAGCTCACGATACCCGAATCCACGATAGATCCAGATCTCTGCCACCTATCCTCCAAATGGACGGTCTTGATTCCTTCACGACTTCGCAAGTTGCAAAGTCAAAAGACTTCCCTGTTCCGCTTTCTGATGTCGAATCCCCGAGATATGAGGATCTCATGACACACATCCTCCTAGATGGATGGCTCTGATGTCTTCGGGATTTCTTGGTTCCTCTCCTATGAGCATATGATATTAAATCTCGTGGAACTCCTCCCAGATCTGATGGCTATCGACTATCTGTGCAAGATTTGACGACCCAGATCTGCTCTCTTCCACTATGCTCTCCTGCTGCTTCCTGGATGTGAAACTTCAACGGTCCAGATCTTGTCCTCGCCTGATCTGACAGAAGTTGTGCTCCCCCTTGTGAGATTTTGTTTCTTCCTGATCCTTAGAAGAATTTGACTTATCAAAGGCCTCGGTCTTTGTCCCTGCTACGAAGCCTGTACTCACAACTTATGTGTGTATTCTTGAAGACGCTTTTCCTCCTGAGCTTCCTCAAACTCAAACCCTCTGAAAGGTCTCCTTTTAGCCTCTGCGATACTTACAGGTCTCTGTGCATGAAAGCACTTTTCCTCCTGGGCTTCCCTTCTCTAAAACCTTGAAAGGTTTTCACGACCTCTGTGATTCCTACAGGGTCCCTGCACACACGAAGGTGCTATCTGTCCTAATCTTTTCTATTACTTAGACCTATAAGGAACTTAACCCTTTTTCTCTCCCTTAGATGGATAATCTGATGCCCTCTTGGCAGTCTCTTGCTCAAGCAACTCCTTGCTGAGCCGACAAGGTATTCAAAAACCCTGTGAAGGTCCTTTTGACACTTCCTTCTCCTTTAGAAATCTAAGAGTTCTTCCTGTGCAAACTGGCACTTACTCAACGCCCTCCTGGCGGGCTCCTGCAGAATGCCGCAGTGATTTTGTTCCCTTCAATGAACTCTAAGCAGAGTTCTCCTATGCACTTTGTGCACTTGCTCAATGCCCTCTTGGCAAAGCTATATAGAACTCCTCAGAGATTATGTCTTCTTCTGTGCTCCTTCTACACAATCCTATCTCTAAGGTGTTCAACAACCTTGAGATCTTCCACTGATTTTAAGACTTCAACTGGTGTGCCCTCCTAGCACGTCTTTGTCCAAATTCCACAGAATTGGAAGTGCACTCTAGGCATTGGCTCTCAGAAATCGTAGTGTTCTTTCACACCCTCTTGGCATGAAGCCTCAAAGAACCCCAAACCTGAAATCAAAGAACCCACAGATAGAAGAACCTATCTGTCCCTGCAAATGCATACCTAATCATACATCTACAGCATATAAAGAACACACCAAGACATTCATGCAACCACAAAATAACATGCAATAAAAACTGATGTTTATATTAATATAAAATGCCTCCTTTACAAGGTGTTCTTGAGCTCAGACTTTTACAGAGTCTTGGCTCTCCTCTCTTCTCTATCTCTGCGCTAATTGAAAAACTCTGCAGATACATAGATCTTTTACATGAAGGGGATCTTTGAGCTCTTCCCTCCATCTCACCTACTCTATTCAATTACATTAACTTTACATTGAATGGGCTGTCTAGTTCGAATTGGAGCTAGATCCAGCCTTACAACCATTTAAGGATACTTCTACCTAACGCCTGCTCAAAGGCACGGCTTTGGCTCTACCATCCTTACATACATTTAATACAATTTCAAATTCAAAATGTGAGAGGATTGGCGCCTCTCTTTCTTGAATGCACTGAGTGGGCTAGCTGGTTGGTGCATGGTTGGCTGGAGTGATGCTCCTGCATCAGATTATATAGTCAAAATTTAAAGAATATGAAAAAATTATAATGGTAAAATTCAAATATAACAATACAAAATAAATTGACATTTAGAAATTTTCACAGAACATAAAATGAAAGGTAGGAAAAACACATGACCGTCATCATATTTTCATTTGACAGGCAGATGGGATGTGAAATTCCAGGCCCGTTCTCAACCACTTGAGCTCTGTAAGTTGGCGCTACTCACCATGTGAGTGCATGCTTTTCAGAACCATGGTAGATGCAAGAGAGGCCTCAATATTTTTTTTTTCCCATCTCCCTGTCTACACATATTCATTACATGCAAAATGAAAGGCATGAAAAACACATGACCATCATCAAATTTTCATTTGACAGGCATATGAGATGCGAAATTCCAGGCATGTTCTCAACCACTTGAGCTCTATAAGGTGGTACTACTCACCACGTGAGTGATTGTTTGTCAGAACCATGGTAGACACAAGAGAGGCCTTAATAATTTATTTATTTCCCTATATACCTATCTGGACATATTCATTACATGTAGAGATAACATTTTTTTAAGTGATATAAATCTCTAAAATTGTAAGGAAAGCCAACAGACTGAATCATTCATGTTTAAAAGAGATGGACGTTGAGGATACCCATGTCCTTGGATTCTTATTTCAGGGTTGGATTGAACCAAATACATGTAGAGAAACTGCACGTAAAGCTAGAAAACTAAGTCATTCATGTTTAAAATAATAGGATTACACCATCTCATTTATATCTGGGCCATAGGCATTGGCAGTGAATGTTGTGTTCACCCACATCCTTGCCTTCTTGTTTTTGAGTTGGCTTAGTTGAAAAAATCTACTGCCAATTCACTTTGGTAGAAATGCAAGAAAAATCTGCAAACTGAGTCATTCATGTGTTAAAGAATAGTCTTACATCTTCCTTCATTGGTATTTTGGCCATAGGAATTGGCAGTGAACGTTGTGGTCATCCACATTCTTGAATTACTATTTATGGGTTGGTTTAATTGAAATTAATTTGTTGCAAAATACTTCTCTATAGAAAATGTCAATAAAGCCCAAAAACTGAATTTAGCTTGTTTAAAGGTAGAGACTTGCATCGTCCTGTATGCATATTTGGGTCATAGGTATTTCCAGTGAACGATGAGGTCACCCACATCAGTCAATTCTTGTATTTGGTTTCTCTGCATTTCTTTGCAACTATGAAGGCCTCTCTTGTCATTGCAAGGCTTAGACCCAATTGCATCCATCTTTGCGACTGGCTTTCTCATTTCTTTTATTTGGTTGTGATTCAAATAGTGATCTATGGGAAAAATGGAAAATGGTAATGGAGGACATGTGCCTAAGAATATTCCTATCACTGGTGTTGCTAGATTTATTGCATCTCATGTAACCAACAGACTGGTGAGGAGATACTCACAATACAAAATTGTGGTACTCAAAAAACTCGACTATTGCTCAAACCTGAAGAATCTTTTGCCCTCTATTTCTTCTCCCAATTTATTAGTTTGTGAAGGGAGATATTGGGAGTGCAAATCTAGAAAATTATCTGCTAATCATAAAACAAATTGATACTATAATGCATTTTGCATCCTCGACCCACGCGGAAAATTCATTCAGGAACAACTTTGAGTTTACGAAGAACAACATCTATGATACTCATGATCTTCTTAAAGCATGCAAAGTGACTGGACTGATCAGAAGATTCATTCATGTGAGCACTGATGAAGTTTATAGTGAAACAATGACGGATGCCATTGAGGGAAATCATGAGGCCTGTCAGCTTCTACCCACCAATCCTTACTCTGGAACAAAGGTAGGAGAGAAGATGTTGGTCATGGCATATGAAGATCCTATGGCTTGCCTGTGATCACCACAAGAGGTAACAACGTATATGGGCCTAATCAATTTCCTGGAAAACTCATACCCAAGTTCATTCTTCTTGCAACGCAAGGTAAGTCACTCCCAATTCATGGTGATGGATCTAATGTTAGGATTTATTTGTACTATGAGGATGTGGCTGAGGCTTTTGAATTTTCTCTACCTAAAGGTGAAGTTGGTCATATGTATAATATTGGTACACAGAAGGAAAGAAGAGTTATTGATGTGGCTAAGGATATCAGTAAGTTGTTTTCATTGGATTTGAGGAAGTTTATAAAGTTTGTATATAACATGCCTTTCAATGACTAGATATAAGATAAGATAATTTTATTAATGTTCGACTAATGACCACAAAAGTAGGTCAAAGGGACTGTTGAGTACAATGATGTCATTACAAAGCAGGAGTGTCAAAAGGTCTCCTATAAAAGGCAAGATGCAGAAAATAAAGTGAAGGAAGGTATAGTAGTAGGGAGTGTGATATAAGTGGAGAATATTATTTGAATGATAAGAAACTCAAGGATCTGGGGTGCTTTGAAAGTACTAAATGGGATGTGGGATTGAAGAAAACAATGGATTGGTACATAAGATAGCCTGAGAAACCAAGTGCATTATGTAGCCTAGTGTGAAGGAGATATGTAATGTCCATGCCTAAGGCTGGCATGACATGTGATATAAGTCGTCATAATATCATATTTAAAAAAAAAAATTGAAAGCATAAAATCCCTATGTAGATGACATGTGTAACATAAAAAGAAAATTTATGAAAAACACACCAAGCATTAATACACACACACATACCTGCCCAAAGGGTTGGATCCAATGGCGAGGAGAAAGGAATTTTTTCATTAGTGGCCAAGTTCAATTTCTGTGAGAGCTTTTCCTAAAGAAATGGAGTCAACTTGAGGTAGTGGTCAAACCTATGGTTGCACCCAGATAGATTATATTAACTGATCTAGTGACCTGTGCACACACAAGTGGATCAAATCACACCCCTCCAATGGGTTCAAATGGACTATTTCAAGGTGGGGGGTGGAGTTTGTTGGGAGGTCTATGGTTCTAGTTGGTTTGAACAAGGAGGTAGAATTAGGCTAGAGGTCTTCGGTTCTAGTTAGTTCAAACTCACTATTTCAAGGTGGAGGTGGAGTTTGTTGTGAGGTCCCCAGTTCTAGTTTGACTGAGTCCCACCAAGTTTTACTAACTTCTATTGTCACTTGCGCTTGATCTTTCATCCATCTACTAACCTAGATACATATCTTTTAAATGCTGACAGATTTACATATCAATTTATTTTTACCCTTCTTGGTGCTTAATATATATGGAGTTAAAAAGGATCTATGCTAGCATTAAAGGATATGGGTGCATGTTCTATAAGTTGACTCTATTATGTCATCTTGTTAAAGATCTGAGTTAGATGAAAGAAACATTGAATATAATATATTGCATTTGTCATTTTCATGAGAATTTAAGTATCAACCAGCAATCAAAACATTCCATGGTACAAAATCTCATTGAGGCATTCTTTCAAACAATTTGTGGACAGAGTTTACATTCTCACATTTAAAGTAACCAACAATGACTAGAATTCATGAGAAACTTTTCATTGAGGTGTTCTTTCAAACAATTTGTAGGAAATGTTAACATTCCCACTCTTGGCATACATGTCTACAAAACCAATGCCCACCTCGCTTACAATGAACACCAATTAAAAACAAACAACTTATCATAAATTTTCTAACCACATAAAAAATCTGTGAATTAATTACCAAAGAAGAGCAACAATGGCAGAGTTGCAGGGATCCCCTCCTTAGGCTACGCCTTTCTCTTTAAAATGGAGATGGAATCAATAGATTTGACCTATAGAGTGATGTTTTACCTTGCCAGGGACTTCATAAAGATTTGAAACCATCTGTCAAGTCAAAACCCTGTTCAAATATTTCGTCAAATATGTTGCAAATAGGGCTTCTGTCGAACCAAAACCTTATTCAGGTATTTCTTCAAACAGGCTGCAAACGCTGAAGATGAAAGTTGTTGTGCCAAATACGCAACAGAGGTTCCTACTCCAAAACCCCTCACGTTGATTGTTGTGTTAACATTCTTGGTCATTCGTAATCATTCCATGTCCTCAACATTGTTGTAGTGCTTGTAAGTCATCGGTAGGAAGTGGTATCGATCGAGGGGTTCTTAAATCTCTTCGTCACTCTCATTTTCAATCCTTCTGAAACGCACTTGGCACCTCCACATTCCTTATCGGAAATTCAATGGGAATCAAGATCATGTCCGCTACGATTCGAGATCCTATTCGAGCATCGGTTTCTTCAGACTTGATGCTAAAGCAATAGAGGAAAAGATTTTAAGACCTATGCGGATCTGCTCCTTGCATGCTAGGTGCGATTATGAGATTCACCATACTCCGTTCTGCGTCAATGCTTAACAACCAGGAAATACCATAGCAGGTATTTCGATCGAAAACTTTGGGGGAAGATGAGATGCGGTCGATGCGGTCGACAAACTTCCTTCTCTTGATCACAGGTTCAGGAATGACAAAATCCACGAGTTGTTGCATTAATTTCCTGTGAAAAAGATGCACAAAACCTAAGACGTTAAGGAATTGTCAGCCAATAATCTTCGGGGTCTGTTACCTTTCAACCTAGCTTCTCTCTGATTGCATCAGTGAGCAGGTTGAAATGTGGGGAAATTATTTAACAGGACTCGAACATCGGCTTCTTCAAAACAATGAATTTCGTGCAACCCCAACTGAAGCTCACTGGAAATGTGGGAAAATTATTTAACAACACTCAGACATCGACAGGCAATAAATTTAGTGTAACCCCAACTCAAACTATGCAGAAGCCATTCATTTTTTTCCAATTGCCCAATTGTCAAAAAACAATTACCTATAAAATTTATTTTGATGGGAATTATTTGTCCAATTGGCATTTTTTTAGTTTAATCTATATAATGTTTTTGGGTGGTTTAAAGAGGCAACTATATTTTGGTGGGAATTATTTTTCTAATTGCCATTTTTTAAGTTTAATCTATATAATGTTTTTGGGTGGTTTAAAGGGGCAACCTTGATCCTTTTCCAATTATTGTTCTTCTTTAATTTCAGTTATCAATCTTCCAACAACTCCTTTCAACTAGATATTGTTAACCCACCTATGTTAGAATGTCTCATTACTATTGTTACAACTACATGCCTCTAGTCCAGTATATGAAAAACCTTGCATTATTGTTCCCATATAGATCTTGTCTCATGTTCACAATCACCCGGGAAATGCATTAGATTGAAATGCAAGTGGTTGAGACTAAGATTAAGATTTCTCTTAAATGACTAATTGCTTATCTTTCTTACATTAAAAAATATAGGGCAATGCCCCAAGAATAGGAGTCATCTACAAAAAATGAAATTCTACCCCAATATAGACCACCGACGAGTTATTTGAGTTGGGCATGTTTTCTTGATGGATTATGTTGGGCTCTCTGAAGGTTTGCTTACAGGTTGGAATGACACTATACAACTTCTTAATTCCTTTTATTTCAATTATGGTTTGAGTACGGAGTTTAAGGCTAAAGAGTTGGGGTTCTCATTGGTTCTTTTAAATCTTTATGGGCTCTATGAGAATAAACTAGGCTACTAGGAATGCTTGTTTCAATCACATATTTTTAATTCAAAATTCTATCATCTTGGGTGGTGATCTCAATTTCACATTACATTGCTCAGAATTTTGGGGTGACTCTTGTCGAGTGGACCCTTAAATGACAAGTTTCTTCCTTGACTGGTTGGAGACGACAAGTCTGGTCAATGTAGAGCCGATAGAGGTCAAGCCAACATGGACTAATAACCAAGGGGGATGGGGATGGTAATGCTAAGAGATTAGACCATTTCCTTGTTCATGAAAATCTTTTGTTGCAGGTTCATTAGGTGCGGTCTTGGGTTTTAGGGTGTAGGTTTTCTGATCATCTTCTCAATTATGTTGGAGTTGGGCCATCCAATGAAGAAACTTGGAGCCTCATTCATGTATAATCCCAGTTGGAGTGCAGAGGAGAGATTTTTTTATTTGGTTAAGTCTTCTTGGACTAGCTTTGATCAATCAAGTGATTTGTCTCCTAGTGAGCAGTTTATCAAATCCCTGAGGGTGATCAAGGAAAAAGTGTCAGCTTGGGATTCTAAAAGGTTTCATGACTGAGATAAACTATTATTGGAGATAGAGGAAGATATGGTGTTATTGTCGAGTGGAAATGAAGGGATTCTAAATAAGGAGAGTCTGTAGTTAATAGAAGGGGTTTCAAAGCATGTCTCTCAATTGTGAGATATGTTCAACAGATGGACCATGATAGAAGAGGCAAGATCTATCCTGTTGATGTTCAATATATTTCTTTCATGTGCAACATAAACCTTTGTTATGGCATGCATCCTTTAGGTTATGAAATGTTCTTCTTGATCAAACCCCTCTTCAAGCTCAACCAGGAATCTGCCTAAGATAAATAAAAAGTAAAGATCAACCCTTTTCCTGCTAGTTGTATCTTCTCATGATAGCATTAAACTAGCTCACCATATATAGCTTGTCAAGTTGGAATTGGGGATATGTTGACCCTATTTTCTTTTCTGGAACAACAACAATATCATGCAAAACAAACCTCGAAAATGTGCCTCATTTAACCTCAGATCTCTAGTTAAATGTGTCACAAAAATGATTGCCTTCATACAACCAATAGCTCCAAGGGAAAACATCTTGATAATGGACAAACTATACTATAGGGAAGTTCTTGTGTACAACTTTATACTCATAGAAATGATGGAATCTATCACTGAAAACCAATGTATTGAAAGTATGCCTTGGGTATGTGTTTGTGTTCCTCCTTTTCCTTACAACGTCACAACTTGCATAGTCCTCCTTTATGCATATTAGAGACCCAATGGAATTTGTGGACCCAATATGAGTAGATTAAACTTGTCTCCCCATCATCCTGTACTTAAAGAAGGATGTCATCTAGGACTATTTCCAATATTTCTAGATAGTCCCCTTGGCATCTAGACTCGTTTTGAATAAACTATCATAAAAAATGATCTTACAGAGTTGCATAAAATTTTTCCTACCTTTTGCCTGGAGCCTTTTGGGATGACGATTGTTCTCCATAAGAACCAATTGCTTGAATATTTTGCACGTATACCCCCATCCATGAAATCCATTTTTGGATATTCTATTTCCTGCAATGGAGGGGATTAAAATAGTTTGATCTCTATTTGACAATAAGGTCCTAAATGGCCTAATCAAATCCCAACCTTTTCTAGGCTCTTAAAATTCCCAATGTATCTCTTTGGATACTAGTTGCCAATACTGCCACACCCTTCTGAGGATTCTTGAACTTGATATCCAAAAATCATGTTCTCCACTTATAATCATTTTGGGCACAGTTAAGAGCATAAACTATTCACACCTAGCACCTTTCTCATCTAGAGATGCACCCAATTTATATCAACATTGGTTATCTACAATTTTCGTTACATATGCCATTATAGCTTAAACCAAAGACTGGTTTGTGGTAGAAGTTTTGGTTGTTATTGTTGTCCTAGTTCTGCCTCTTTGGTTTTCCATATGTTCCAAGTGTCTAACTGATTTCTCAGGTTCTAGAAATTTGCAACTAGTTTTAGTCCTACGCTATATGTGTAAGGCCCAAGACTTATGTACCATTGTTGCTGACTGAGAGGCGGAAGCTGTTTCCAAGAGTCCGTCCAGAATAAAGTAGTGGTACCATTTCCTATTTCCCAAAAAGCGTGATCTTGGACAAGAGATTTGTTGCGTTCTTTTGTACTCCAAATGAGAGATCCGCCTTGGATATTGTTCCATCTAATCAACTGATCTTCCCTCGTTGTGCTAGCATATTTGTGCCTCCATAATCTGGCCCAAATTTCAGTTGGTTTTTTGAGCCACCTCCACCAAATTTTCACTCCAAGGACCTAGTTGAGGATTTGAGGGTCTCTCAGACCCAGGCCTCCTGCTTCTTTTGGTTTAAAAAATTCCTTCCAGTTAACCAAGGTCCATTTGAAACCTTCCTTTGTTCCCTTCCAAAAGGAACTTTTTCTGAATTCTTTTGATGGTGTTGAGGACCAAAATAGGAGTAGCCAATGCAGAGAAAATATATAAGGGAATAGCTTGAAGGACTGATTTAAGGAGGATTAGGCAATTGGCCAAGTTGAGGGTTCTAAAAGTCCAGTAGTTGAGTCTTTTTTCTAGAGAGGTAATCAGACCCTCCCAGAAGCTATTACATAAAGAATTTTCAATGAGACGTACTCCTAGTTAGTTGGACAGAAGGGATCCCCTTCTAAAGCCAAGGATTCAAAGAATATAAGATTGAATGGCTCTAGGGGTGTTGAAGAAAAAGATCATGGATTTTTCTTGATTGATGGTTGTACCGGAAGTCACGCTGAAGTCATTGAGAATTTATCGTAAGCATATTGCTTCACCTGCAATGGGGGAACCCATTGTCATTGTGTCATGTACAAACTATCTGTGTGAGATTGGGGGGTTCAAACCATGAAGGGGAAGCCCTTGGAGGGAGCCTTCCGCTATCGTGACCTTGATGTAATGACTCAATTCTTCCATCATGATAATGAAAAGGAAGGGGGAGAGAGGATCACCTTGCCTAATGCCTTTGGAAGAAGAGAAAGTTCGGGATGGGATTCCATTGATTAAAATAGAAAATAAGGTTGTTGAGGTTAACTCAAGAACCCATCTGACCCAGTCAGGGATGACCCCAAGCAAGTAGGAGGGATTGCATGTACTGTCAACTGAGTGTGTCAAAAGCTTTGAACATATCAAGTTTTAATAACATACCAGGTGTTCTTGTCAGTTTCAAAGAGTGGATAACCTCATGTGCAAGGAAGATGTTATCCATGATTTGATGACCTTCCACATAACCAGACTCTTCCTAACATATAATATGAGGAAGAATTGATTTAAGTCGAAGAGTTATTACCTTAGTTAGGATCTTGTAGATGACGTTACACAAAGTGATGGGAATGAACTATTTGGGGTTTGTTACTCACTACGCCTTTGGAATTAGGGTGATGAAAGTAGCATTAAGCATCAAAAGAAATTTTCCTGAGTTTCTGGAGTCTTCTATGAGCTACCACACCTCCTCCCTAACTAAGGCCCAACAATGGTGGAAAAAATAAATCATGAAGCCATTCTGTCCTGGAGCCTTCCCTACCGACATGCATTTCATTTCTTGTTCGACCTCCTCAATTGTGATTGGTCTTAGGAGAGCTGTGTTCTAGTCGGGGGTGATAAGAGAGGGAATATGCTTTGTTATTTTGCCAATTATTGTTGACCTATTCGATTGTGGTTCTGTCATAATATTTTGGTAATAGTTGACAAGTTCCTGCACCATTTTAGAGTGGGTTTGAGGAAGCAGCCTTGGGCATATTCTAATTTCGTTATCATAATGATGTGTCTTAGCCGGATCATGGAGCGATGGGAAAACTTGGTGTTTTTTCCCCCTCCCTTAGCCACTGTATTCTGTATTTTTGATTCCATAGGATTTCTTCCCGTGCATATTTCTCCTCTAACTGCTTCTTGACCCTTGATTCTTCTTCCTATAATTGTTTTGTGTAACCTAGATGAATTATCTCCCGTTGGATACCTTTCCTCCTTTTTTCAAGATCTTGTTGGGCTTGAAAAATGTCCCCGAAGGTTGTTCTGTTCCAAATCTTAAGTGTTGCTTAAAATTTTTCATCTTTTGTTGAAAGTGATACATTAGAGAGTCATGCGAGATTGTTGCATCCTCCCACCATTGATGATGATGCTCTTGAAAATATGAGTGAGTGAGCCAGAATTTCTCAAAGTGGAAGGGTCTTTTCATGGGTGGGTTGGCTGTGTCTATCCAAATCTGAACAGGCCAGTGATTCGAGCATCCAATATGGCCAAGATGCTTGCTTCCATAAAAAATCCTTCCATCATTAATGGTTTAGAAATTAGGAAATGGTCCAACCTATATGCTATATGCTAAGATATAGATCTTTTGTTGGACCATGTGTAGTCCCCATTGATGCTCTCTATGTTGATTAGACCTAGACCTTCAATGGTTTCTTTAAAATATTGTGAATCGTTCTCTAGCCTACAAATTCCCGCCCGTTTTTCTTCTAGGGAGGTGATCATATTAAAATCCCCTCCTAATATCTAGTGTTGTCCTCCCTTGATGATGCTTAAATGACGAAGACTTTGAAGGAATTTTTTCTTGTCTTGCTGTGACTAGGGGCGATAAACATTGGTCATGATGCCTTCTTTGTCTAATCCTATTACTTTGTATTCAACAGATATTGTCCATTCCATGGAGAAAGAAACCTCTAAGAGGAAAGTTGATGGATTCCACAAAATTACCAGTCCCCCATCAGCTCCTCTAGAGTCTGTGTGAATGGTGTTTGCTTGTTTCCAACATTGGTCAAAGATGTGTTCCGCTTCTATCCCAACACATTTGGTTTCCTGAAGGAGAAGTATGTCTAGGTTATCATACATGATGCGCGTTCAAAGAAGTCTTTATTTACTTCTTTTGTTCAATCCCCTGATATTCCATGTGATAATATTCACGAGGAAGAGGGAGTAGGGAGGGGTGGGAAACTGTCTGAGATCAATTGTTTCTGTCTAGAGTTTAACATGAAGTGTCCTACCTCTTGAATTATCTGTTGAGTGGATTTACGCACACACTGTTTTTCCTCTTTGGCTTTGTTGTGTGTGTCCTTGAGAGGGTCTTTATGGATGCCCAAGCCCTTTCTAGCTCTGGATGTTTCCCCTATAGTAGAGTCCATGTAGACTTTGTGGAACTTTCTTAGTTGATTTGGTGTTGTTGGTCCTAAGGTCTGCACCTGACAGCTAAAGGGAAAATCTAGGCCACCTCAGTTGTTAGAAGGATTTATTTTTTATGAATTAGGTTTGTTTGTTTTTATGGTCAGTTGATAGATGGGTTTTCAAGGACAAGGATCTAGTTGGACTATTCAAAAATATCACTATAAGTTTTCCCTTAGCTGGTGGCATGCATTTTGGTAAGCAGATAAATATATGAAGATAAAACAAAGGAAATGAAAACAATCATACAATTTGTCACTTGTTGTATGAAATTTCAGACTTGAAATAATATTTCAGATCCAAAACATTTACCTAGACACAAATCATCCAAACAGATTGTATTACAATAAACTATTCACTGAAACAAAAATGAAATCGGGTTGCATGACAATAAACAGTTCATTGAGACAATAACTGAAAGGAAAAGAAACAATACTTTGCATACATTTCAATTTGCATCTAGATAAGATAATAAGACACACAAGATTTGAGAAAACACATTCTATCACCAAAAAATATATTCACCGAGTGGGAAACTTAATAGTTTTATGCTTCAAGGCCCAACCAAAATCCTGATGCATATCCCTTGATGAATTTCCTATAATAACCTATATGACCCAACATCACCCTCAGTTGTTTGACTAATGTAGGTGGTTCTAACTCCAAAATGACTGCAATATTAGTTGGTTCTTCCAATATTCCATGTTTGCACACTACATGTCCTAACATAATTCTAAACAGTGCGCAAAAAATGCACTTCTTCAAGTTCAACGAAATTTGATACTTCCTACAACGATCCAACATGAGTCTAAGAACTTCTATATGATCCTTCAATAGACTGAACAATGTCTAGTCATCCAAGTAGACTTATAGGAACTTATGGATGAACTCCTTGAAGGCTGCAACTACTATCTTGGAAAACACCGCAGGGGCATTCTTCAGTCCAAAGGGAATAATCATGTACTGATAACTTCCCCATTCCATCGCAAAAGTGGTCTTGTGTTGATCCTTTGACGCGATTCTTATCTGATGGTACACAGAGAATACATTTGTAAAAGAGTACATTTCTTGGCCTCCTACGTTCTCCAGTACCTCATCCATGAATGGTGTTGGAGATGGGTCATGTAATCATGCGTCATTTACTTCCTTAGATCTACGCAGATCATGATTTCTCTTGTATTCTTGTCTTGGACCACCATCAGACTGATCCACTCAGATTCTTCTACTGGTTCAATAATTCCTACGCCCAACATCCTATCTATTTCATCTTTTACCTTCTCCTTATACCTTGTATTTAGCCTCTAAGGCCTTCGATGGACTGGCTTATCTCCTAGTTTCAGTGGGATCTTCATCTCGCCCAAGTCTCATGATATTCCCTTTATCTTTGAAAAATTCGTTGGAAATAAGTCTTGGTATTCTTGTAATAAGTTTGCAGTCTTGTCAGTTGTCTCCTCATTCCAATAGTCCCCCATCTGCACAAACTTGGGATTCTCTGTCATCCCAATGTTTACCTTCTGCATCTTTATCGGTTGTGTATATGCAGCAGATTCGAGCTCTGTCCCAGGTTATATGCCAAAGGCAATGTCCCAAGGAACCATATATTTGGGAATCAAACTTGAGCTAGTGATGAAAAACTCCCACTAGTTAATAGTTGGACCACAACGTAGTCGTCAGCTTAGAGAGACTTTTATTGTGAAACATTGCTAGTTATTTCTTATTTAAGTGAAAAGAATATGAGTTATCTTTGAAGAAAAGCCAACCAATTTTTTATCAAGACCTCAAATTTATAGTGCATTCACAAGCATTTATAAATTCTTGACAGCCTTCTAATGTGATTGGAAATTGAATGAATTTGTTGCATTTTTTTTAAGTGAAAAAATTTTGGAATTATGTAGAAATGAGTCAACCAAAATAATTACACATCCTCATCTAAAAGAATTGTTGAATATAACTTATACAGAAACCATGAAGTTGACAATCAAGTAGCCAAGGCTCATCACCACAACTCAATACTCCAATTATTCTAGCCATTTGGCTTAGATGGGTTTCTAAACAATGCATTAGCATGATCTTGGAAAGGCACCTGAGAGAAAATGTGAATTAAGGTAACTTAGTTTGAGTCGAATCCAACAATCTAGAAGGAAGGATTTCATCTTTCTTAGAAGACATATATAAAGTAAAAACATTCCCAACATGGTCTAGACACATGAGTTGTTGTCTTGAAGATGCCAAATAGGAATTTGTATAGAATGCTCTCTTCTTCAGCAACCCTAGTCTGCCATCATAATCTAGTAAATTTAGTTGTTGCACAAAAGGTTGTCCAAATCCAAACAAGGCACGACTTCCATTAACATTCGAAACTGCTGATGGACATGCATAATTAATGTTTGTACAATTTGTTCTTATAATGATTAAGAAATCAACTCATGAATGGCTTGTAGAATAACATGCACTCTTTTCTTAGGGATCCAACATTATGAAAGGGATATTGACATCAAAAATGGTATTTAGAAGACTTGTAGGGGAAAATCCAGGCCAAACAGGGGTAATGATAATTCTTGGTCCAGTGGTCTTGATGATTAGAATTCTACTACATGTTATGTATACAATATTGGTTCAGCGTAGAGGCAGAGTATAGGAAACAATCCCTACCCTGGAGGATGGGAAGCACTTTTGTATCGACATATCCTCTTTAAGTTCATTTTTTGGTAGGAACCTCTAACTACTTTATGGTATGGAAGTCAGAGTGACATTTAGATTGCCAAGCATCTAGTTGAACACCAACACACCAAGCACTTTGAGATCCACATGCAGTTTATTTGACATATTATTCAAGATCAGATTATTGACTTAACCCTCTAGTGTACAAAAGATTAGGGTGTAGACATATTAATGAATCCTTTTGCAATGGGAGGAGAATTTGGTAGCATTGGAAGAATTCTACCTTTACAAGGGAGATGACAACTTGATGCAACACCTATAAGTGTTCTAGATTTGTTAAGGAGCCAATATTTTTGTTCTTGGCCCTCTACAACCCAGTATGGGGGAGATGTTGTCACGTTAGCGTGATGTTAGATTAGGTAATGTTACATTAAAATAATAATAATAATAAATAACTACGTGACAACATCTTAATGAAGCCTTTTGCAACATGAGGAGAATTTGGTATCATTGGAAGAATTCTACCTTTACAAGGGTGATGACAACTTGATGCAACACCTATAAGTGTTATAGATTTGTTAAGGACCCAATGTTTTTGTTCTCGGTGCTCTACAATAGATTAGATAACGTTACATTATAATAATAATAATAATAATAAATAACTACTTACGTACATATGATAACAACATATAAATTAAAATTTACACATTAAAAAATTTGATCCTTCTCAATGCTTTATAGATTCCGATTTTGAATAATTATTAGGAATTAGGGACGGTTGATTAAGGTTCAAAAGGTAGTAAAAAATTAGGGTTTATTGAGATACGCTGAACAAATGTGGCCACAATGTCCCCCACAAGAAAGAACTAACCAATGTGATCACAATGTCCCCCACAAATCAGGTAAGCAAGAAAGCTTTAGCCTAATCACCCAACATAGAATGCATCATTCATTACTTATTTCAAGTCTTAACCAATTTGTCACTACCATCACGTTTGGATGGATCACTATCAAAACAACTGCAGTCCCATTCAACTAATAGATCTGAGTTTGGGTTTGTCCCTAATCACCCAACACAGAATGCATCATTCATTACTTATTTCAAGTCTTAACCAATTTGTCACTACCATCACGTTTGTATGGATCACTATGAAAACAACTGCAGTTCCATTCAAACAGCAGATCTGGGTTTGGGTTTGGCCCTCAAATTAGAAGGTCAATCCGCAGGAAGCTTTCAAATTCACAGCATTTATCTCACGTTTTTTTATTTTGAAGCATTTTCAGACTCTTTTCCAGTGAGTCCAGAGTTCATCCGAAATGCAGGTATGCTTTAAGTTTCGTTATCTATTATTTTGTTGGTTTTTTGGATAATTACCTGGTTTCCCAAAGGCAACATCCTTTGCTCCATAGTTTATCATGTAGTAATCATATTTGATCCATACTCTATAATATTCCTTGAAACTATACGTTCATTTTGCCTCTGGTTAAACCCTTTTTTAACTTCAATTATTGATGGTCTTTTATTTTAAATGCAGAACTCTATTGTGGAACCCACAATCAGGGTAGCGGATATCCCAGGTGTTTTATGTGTATGCAAATTACGAAGGAGGTCGGATCCAGATCTCTTTACCAGGGTTTAAACTGATGCTGCTTGCTCTGATTTTATCCTCTGTTGATGATGAATCAACTCTCGCATCACACTTGTCCATCAACCATGAATATAATCGCTTCTCGTCCTTTGGTACATAACCTACCTTTTAGTTTTAACCACTTGCATAAGACATCTGAGGATATCCTGGATAATAAGCATAAGACATCTACTCTGTATGGGCGCAATGATTTAGGCCGAATTGTTACATGTGAGGAAAAATGCTGTTAAATTGGAGAATATTTCCATAGTGGGACTAAGAGCTTGTTGCGCTCCACCTCTCATGATTCTTCTCTGCAACATTTTAATATTGTTTCTCACACATCAATACCCCTGTCATCAGAGGCATTCAGTTCTATAATACCTAAATCATTGCTTCCAAGTAGTTCTAGTTCATGACCAAGCGCCAAAATGATGGTGATCTCCCTTATCCCAGGAGAGCCTACTAAGATAAGGTGGGCATATTTACGTCCCTAGAAATTAGTTAAACCTTGAAAGGGCATATGCAATTTTCTTTAGACTCAAGTCTAAAATTTCCAGAAATAGGAAACATCTTCTCTCCAATGATTTCTTTGTTGAAGTATACAAGACATTAATGAAACCCTTCCTTTATTGTCACTGGTCACATATGGCTTTACAGGGCTGCTGGACTCCATGGGGTCATAACACTATCTCTGTGCTCAATCTGAACCAATAAATAGATCCTTCTTCTCATTTGTAGAAGTAGATTTTCACAGGCACTTCTCACAATAGCACACACATTTAAACCAATTAATGCAGTCCCTGTTTCCACAATAAAAGATATATATATTTTCCCTCAATTTCCTATCAGTAACTCAATTGAAATACATCGTGCACATTCTAGTCGTCTTGAAATCTTCATCTTCCTAACAACACCTTTATATAGTTCTTCAAAAGTGTAATTAAATTTGTTTTTTATTAGATGATCTTTGCGTGGATGAGCTGAGGTGCCTCTTCTTATCATGCAAAGGATCTATAAAAGATGGGAATGATGATCTTGTATCTACACGCAATACCGAACAACTTCTGTGTGAATATCTAGCTTGTATTTCATTAATACTCTGTTGCATATCTACCTTCAACTTTGATCATGTAAGATTACATTAAAGATTAGAGAATTCCAATGTGTAATTCTCTACCTATGCCTTGTCTTACAAGGATAGGTAGAGAATTACATTTCTATAATCTTTGGACTAATCACAAGGATAGTCAGTGGTAACACATTCCTTCTATCATATTTTTCTCACGTGCTATTCGAGATTTCTCTTTGAAATGTTATCCATGAAATTGTAATTCTCAATACCCAACTCAAATCTTTCGGAATTACAGTGCACTTCGTTGCTATTAATAGCACTTTGAAAAAGAATCTCATTGATGGTTACAAAGTTTACCCTTTGTCTATTGTAATTTTCTTTTAATTTTTGGCTGGTAAAGAATGTTATGTTTCGGAGGCTGTGAATCTTTCTAGTGAATAAAAATCACTGCCCACACCTTGAACACATTGTCATAAAACTAATCATTACACTAGAAAAGCTACATTAGATTTGTTGCAATGAATACATATGGAATCCATATTACAATCTCCTCTTGAAGAATTGGATGCCAATTATTAGATCATCCCTCACTCTTTGGGAATGGTTCATAGGCACTCCATGTTGACATCCAAAAAATGAAATTTAAATTATGTTCTCGAATGGATTATCTAGCCTTGGCAAAAAAAAATAAGCCCTCTCCAATTAGAAATGAAAAGCAAAGCCTATTACTTACGTTTACTAGTATGTTTGGAATAGCTTTGATATTTAATGGAAGTTATTGAGTTCCATAATAGAACTGCTCTTAGAGATAGACCACAAAGACTATAAAATAAATTCATATTTCAAATTTTCAAGCAAGTAGCCAACAATCTCCTAAATTATAACTTTCTCTCATAAAAGAAGAAGAGTTTCATTTGGTGGGTTTTGATGGGCTCTCATTGCAAATAATTTTTCATTTTGTCCCCATTGGGTGCTCCAATTTATATGTTATTTCACGGGATGGAGATTAAAAAAAACTTTGAAAATTTTAATGGAAAGATTAGGTGTAGACAAAACAATTCAGTGAACTATCCTAAGTGATTGAATGTTTTTAGCTTCATGCTAAATCTCCAAAGATGTAAATAGCCAAACCTTACTAGCCTTCCAGGAACTTCTATGTGCTTTAGAGATTTGGCAAGTCAATTTATTAGAAACCTTTTACCAAATCCTACTTTTCAGCGATCTATTGATGCAAAAAGAATCCTTCAAGGGTTTCCATCTTGGTTGTTCTCGAGAATCTTGAGATTCTCCAAGACAACTGCTTCAATGGAGTGATTCTCAAGAGTAGTTATGGAACTAAAAAAATAGGAGAACATTCTATAAGTTGGTTGTTTGATTCCTCATAATAATAAAAGCTAAGAGAAGTGGGGTGCTTCTCTAAAAGGCTTCTTCTTGATAACCGAATCACCAAAAACAGAAACAACAATATTAAATAAGGTGGAGCATCCCTCTTTGAGGTAACCACATCCTAGACATATGTGTACTAAATGTTAAAAGTAGTTTCTTCATTGATAGCCAGTCTTTGATTGGTTGACTCATCCTTATTTTATGCATCAAATGACAACATTTCACATTATTTTAAATTGAAGTGTTTCTTTTAATAAGTATTTGACCAAGTATTCCTTCTAAAATAGAGCCCATAGTAATTTGAGCACTCAATATCTGGTAGTCGTAACTGTATTGGAATTTTGTTCTGGGTCATCTCTCCTATATTGAATGTTTGACTATGTCACCCTTTAAACAACATGATTAATCCTTTATAATGCTTCAAATGATGATTAGAAATGGTAATCTATTGGTTAGAAATGAGACACAACGACAACAAAGAAATGACATCTTCAAATGCTGGCTGGAAAGACAATCTGCAACAAGAAATGTCAAACAATGATGTAAATGCCTTCAGAACATCCTACTTCAAAATTATCTTTGCTTTTCAAGCCCCAATTATTCACACACTTCTCTTTTTGTTGGCTACATACTAGAAAGGCCTTTATTGTTGGCTACTGAAAACACCCTAAAGTTTTTCTTATGAAGTAAAGCATAGATCATTCCCAACAACCATGCGAGCACATGGCTTTATTGCCTTGGATTTTTCTTTAGCATTTGTATTCTAGTTGTCAGATCAAAAACAATGTTTCAATTGAATACTGTAGAAATGTTTCAAAAACCATTGAATATAATATGTGCACAAAGCCTACATGTGTTGTGCATGGTTATTACACAACATACATTCATATATCAGTAGATACAAACATATGTACATACTACATATATCCATGCATACCTATGTATGAATGTATAAAACTATAAGATATGAAGCTCATGTGGCTAAGGTGTGTGCATGCTTCCAATAAGGAATCTCTTCACTCATGAGATTGATAAGAGTATTAAGTTGTCCACTAGGGCTCCATTCTAGTTGCTCTCTCAACAGTCAGCCCCACCTGAATGGCATGAGTTCAAAAGCCACAAGGATGGCTGCATGTCTAAGGCAATTTTGACAAAGAATGGTTATTCCTTAGACCTGGTACATAAGTCGAAGGGAGTGTTTTTTAGGCAGGGTGCATCCCCTTGGGGTGTGTTTCTCCAAAGAATTTCCAATAAAATAAAATTGTGAGCAAACCAAATAAGTGGAAACACAAGCTAAATTAGGGTTTGACTTTGATGACTTAGATGCCTTATGGAAATCCATTTTACCAATTATAGAACAACGTTTTCCTTTAATCTGTTGTCCTTCAAGTGGAAATAAAAAAGAATCTTTCTTGTTAAGATAAAGGTACCATCAGTACAAATTTTCCATTTTATAGAAAATATGATCATTGCTTAAAATCTTTCAAGTGATGAGTTGCATTCTATAATTTTAATCCTAACAAATTTAGGACTTCTAGGGTTGGGTTCAAAACCTATGGACACATCTAGTGTAGAACAAGGTTCAATATTTTGGTGACCTTATACCTAAGCTTTCATTTGTATTCTCTTTGAGCCAGCACCAATATGGGTAGAGCCTACTCTCTATGAAAAGATGGATAAGTGAGATTTTATTGTTCAAGTTTCCACCCTTGCTTCAAGTGGCCTTGTTGGATTCTTTTAGGAAGAGTGATTTGGAAAGCCTCGAGTTATGACAACATTTATGATTAAAATTATTGGATATTTGACCAGTGCAAACCAACATGTTAGAACGTGGGTCTCTAACATGCATGGTGTTCCTCCTGAGCTTTTGATATTTACCAACTCCAAAATAATAAAAGAAAACAAAATTTACTAAGCCACTAAAAAATAAAAAATTAGGCACCAAACCCAACCTTATCTTGTAATTTGCAATGAAATAGATGAAGTCATTCAAATGCAAGACAAAAACCCAATTTCCCAACTGGCCCGTGATTAGAATATATTCTCTTGCAATTTTCCAACCTAAAAGTGTTCAAATTTCTACAATACTATAGAGCTCCAATCCATCCCTCATCAAAATCTTGATTCACCAATGTCGATTCTTCAAACATAAAACAACACTTCCCAATTGTAGCAATTCCATCATAGCTACCATACCAGCCACTTATCTCGAGCTTCACTAGACGTTCACATTTATAAGCCCATTTGGTAAGGTTAATAAGCTCATTTACAAGGCTGGAAAGGAACTTCTTAGAATAGTATTGACCAAAAATCTCACTCCATAGTTTTCCATCTTTTTGATAAACCTCACTGGTTACTAGCAGTTGCAAACACTCAAAATTTGAAATATTTTTTCATCTTGAATTGAAAAACAAACATTATAATTTCAAATTTGAATTGAAGTTCATGAATAACTTTGCAAGGATATTACCTTAAAGTTGGAATATCGACCGTCATAGCCAAATCTTGAAAACCCAACAAGTAAATTTATTCAAATGTTTCTGACACAATCATATGTTTCTAACAACAACATAGATTTGTATTTACCTTTTGGGGGGTCTTGCATTTACAAAATAGTGTTTGTAATACTCATTTGTTTACCTAATTTTTTTCCTTCAATATAGATATTGCATATTCTTAATAAAAAAATGATTTCAAAATCCAAAGTCTTCCCTTACAGAGGGAAACCAAGATAGGATGGAAGTAGCAATGGCTCATACCAACTCTCTCATTGAAACTTTTTCTGACAAAACACTAGTTTCCAAAATCCAAAATATTCTCTTACAAGAAAGGCCAAGATAGAATAAAAATTAGCAAAGGATCATAACCAACTATTAGCGAAAAACAAGTTTCCTGACAAAACACTAGTTTTATTGACATTTGAATGCACGAGTGAGGAAATGAGGTTTTGCTGACAACATAAGTTGTCCATACTTTTATTAATGCGCTCAAATAAAATAGAACCAACAAATGAAAATGACATCGAGTGCTCAAACCCTGTGAGCATAAATGCTTAGGTGCATGAAGCTTACAACAACTAGTTGCTCTGTTATTTTAATTCTAACCGGTTTAATTATTAGTTTTGTCAACCAATTTTTGTTTTGTAAAATTTCATAGGACTCCAATCCAAAAACGGGAGCAAACGGAGGTATGGAATTACCACTCTGAGCAATCATTTTCAGGAAATGACCAAATTAGTGATGAATGCTTACCCTCTTTAGATCATACAAAATTACACATCGTTCGATTAATCCTCGGAGGAATACAAAAAAGGTTTAAGCGAGGGATGAAAATTTACACAGTTTTAATTTTTACTCACAGAGCATAGACACACAAATTTATGAATAGAACAGGGACATACGAGTTTATACATAGAGTAGATACATTCTAAGACAGCCTATTGACATTGTATCCAAGGATGACATAACTTGTATTCTTTGGTGCTCAATGAAGAGCCACCATTACAACTTGTCTTTTGATATAAATCTCCACCACCTAATATGGCTTATGAGATTCTTTATGGCAAGCACTCCAACTTACCTCTAGACCACAACTTGATGGACAAGGTAGGGATAACCATATTATGGTCTCTACACTTTTTCTAGCAGAAACATCTGTATTAACGATTCAAACAATTACATATACAACAACATGGCTGAAGGCCATAACTTTTCTTCAGAAATTTATGGCCTATTCCTCTCAGCTATAAGCTACAAAATTTGTGTAGCCTTTGTGATGAAAACCCAATAACATATTTTACGACTAAATCCTTTCCTATTGAGAGGCACACCTATTACATTTTTTCCAGACATCAAGATGCAGTAAACAAAACATGAGGGGATACTTGAATACCGAATTCACTGTCACTATGTTAATGGAAATGCTTTCTGCCACACTTTTGTCCATAGTTCTAGTGACCATATCCACCGCATATGTTCTGAGAAATTTGACATTGATCTCCACAAGGAGGGATGTAGCTTCTTGGGTTTTTGCACCAATAAACAACACTTAGTACTCTACTCCTTAGCCATTTCTTCATGGAGGCTAAACCTTGAAGGGTTCTATTCTCTCAACTGTCAATTTAATCTTGAGAGTTCCTTCTTCAAGCTCAAATCCTTTGTTGGCACTCTGTTTTGCTGAAGAATTGAATTTTTGCTAATTTGTTCTAACCTGGTGTCTTCCATCTCCTTAAGAAGATATTTGGCTCTTTTTTTTTTATAGTAACAGGGAAGATTTATATCAATTTATAAGAAAGACAAATACATTGGCCATGCCTATATCAAGTTGGCCCCTTTTTTAGAAAATGATTCTCATTTTTCACATCTCTATCTGAAGTTAGTTGAGGAAATCATTACAAATCTCTCACATACAAGGTGAACCATACTAGTTGAATCTCAAAATACACGGATAGATGTGTCGTGGCACTAAACTGTTAAACGAAAAAAGAAGTGCACAAGACTCATAGGATCTGCTATAGGTAGAAAATTTATCCACCCTTAGAGGGTCATTTGAAGCTTTGAATTTTGTGGAAAAGAGATGTACATAACATACTTTTGTGGCAGAGAGATGTACAAGAAATAATTTTGTGGCAGAGAGATATACAAGACAAATGTCATGGGATATGATCATTAGAGTGAAATATTTCAAGCATCCTCTCTCCTTTGAACCAAAGGATTCTCCTTTTTGATAGCTATGATACCTCTTTCCAGTGAACATAGGAATTTTGTTTCTAATGCTTTGTTAGTGATCTCAGAGTCTCTAATTCCCAATCCACCAGAAGTAAGTGGAAGTAAGATCTAGCCCAACCAACAAGCAATGTTTTTTATCATCTTTCTTTCTACCTTTCCATAAAGATGTTCTGAGGAGCTTCCCATATCTTTAAGAACCACTTTGGGGGCCACTTAAAAAAGAATAGATATACAAGGAGAGTTGAAAGAATTGACACGATGAGGGATAATTCCCCACGAGGGATTAAATAGTTTAAGTAAAATCCCCAAGTTGTCTTTTCTAAAAAAATTTCAAGAACGAGGGTCCATGGCAGTGAGTAATTTGAGGGTAATAAGGACTCCAAGGTACTGCAAATATTTCCAGTTCAGCTCAACAGTGAAGCTTAGAGTATTGCAATTTCGAGAAGGGTTCCTATTGGGGTACTCAGGGAAACTTACATAATTCTTGCTATTTATTTTTCCTCCCCGACCTTCCAAAATGCCTCCAAGATTGTTTTAAATCATTGCACTAGCTTTCATCCATAGTGGAATGATCTTGTTTGAGTTGTGCTTGTGATTCTGGAAAAAGGAAATATAGCACATTCTAGATTTCCTCCATAGTGGAATGATGTTATTCGAAATGTGCTTGTTCTTGTGCAAGAAGGAAAGCTAGCATGCACTAGCTTTCCTCCATAGTGGTATGTTGTTTTTTCAGATGATTTTCAAGATGTGCTAGTGCCTATCCAAGAAGGAAGGCTAGAATGCACTAGCTTTCCTCCATAGTGGGATAATGTTGTTTGAGATGTGCTCGTGCCTATGCGAGAAGGAAAGCTAGCATGTGTTAGCTTTCCTCTATAGTGGGATGATATTGTTCGAGATGCACTCGTACCTGTGCAAGAAGGAAAGATGGCATGTGCTAGCTTTACTCTAAGGTGGGATGATGTTGTTAGAGATTCTCTCTTGGCTATGCAAGAAGGAAAGCTAGCATGTGCTAGATTTCCTCTGCAATGGGGTGATGTTGTTCGAGATGTGCTCATTCCTATGAAAGAAGGAAAGCTAGTACATGTTATCTTTCCTTCACAGTGGGGTGATGTTGTTCGATATGTGCTCGTGCTTGTGTAAGAAAGAAAGCGAGCATGCGCTAGCTTTCCTCCACAGTGGGGTGATGTTGTTTAAGATGTGCTTGTTCCTATGCAAGAAGGAAATCTAGCACACACTAGCTTTCCTCTGTAGGATTTTCTCTACAGTGGGGTGATGTTGTTTGAAATGCGCTCGTTCCTGTGCAAGAATGAAAGATAGGACGTGCTAGTTTTCCTCTGTAGGATTTCCTCCATAGTGGGGTGATGTTGTTAAAGATGCACTCGTGCATGTGCAAGAAGGAAATATAGCATGCACTAGATTTCCTCCACAGTGTGGTGATGTTGTTTGAGATGCGCTCGTGCCTGTGCAAGAAGGAAATATAGGATGTGTTAGGTTTCCTTCGCAGTGGGATGATGTTCTTCAAGATGTGTTCATGTTTGTGCAAGAAGGAAAGATAGCACACACTATCTTTCCTCCGCATTTGGATGATGTTGTTCGAGATGCGCTCATGCTTATGAAAGAAGGAAAGCTAGCACGTGTTAGATTTCCTCCATAGGGGGATGATGTTTGAGATGCGATCGTTCCTATGCAAGAAATAAATCTAGCACGAGCGAGCTTTCCTCCATAGTCGAATGATATTGTTCGAGATGCGCTCTTTCCTATGCAAGAAGGAAATATAGTACGTTCTATCTTTCCTTTGCAGTGGGATAATCTTGTATGAGATGTGTTCGTGCTAGCTTTCCTTCACAGTGGGATGATGTTGTATGAGATGTGCTCATGCCTTTGCAAGAAAGAAAGCTAGCACACACTAACTTTCCTCTATAGTGGGACAATGTTGTTCAAGATGTGTTCGCACCTTCGCAAGAAGGAAAGCTAGCATGCGCTATCTTTCCTTTACAGTGGGATGATGTTGTTAAAGATACGCTCAAGTCTGTGCAAGAAGGAAAACTAGCACACACTAGATTTCCTTTGCAGTGGGATGATGTTGCTTGAGATTCACTTGGGCTTGTGCAAGAAGGAAAGCTAGCATGTGCTAGCTTTTCTTTACAGTGGGATATTATTGTTAGATACGTGCTCGAGCCGATGTAAGAAGAAAAGATAGCATGAGCTAGCTTTCCTCCATAGTGGATGATTTTGTTCAAGATGCACTCATGTCTGTGCAAGAGGGAAAGCTAGCATGTGTTCACTTTCCTCTGTAGTGGGATGATGTTGTACGAGATGTGCTCGTGCCTATGCAAGAAAGAAAGATAGCATGCATTAGCTTTTTTCTGTAATGGGATAATGTTGTTTGATATGTGCTTGTTCCTGTGAAAGAAGGAAATCTAGCACGTGCTATCTTTCCTCCATAGTGGGATGATGTTATTTGAGATGCACATGTGCCTATGCAAGAAGGAAAGATAGCACATGCTAGCTTTCCTCCATAGTGGGATGATGTTCAAGATGCACTCATTCCTGTGCAATAAGGAAATCTATCATGAGAGAGCTTTCCCTAGTAGTTAGATGATGTTGTTTGAGATGTGCTCATGCCTATGCAAGAAGGAAATATAGCATGCACTAAATTTCCTCTGTAGTGGGATAATGTTGTATGAGATGCGCTCCTGCATGTGAAAGAAGGAAAAATAGCACACATTAGCTTTCCTCTGTAGTCAGATAATGTTGTTTGATATGCACTCATGCCTGTTCAAGAAGAAAATTTAGCATACTCTATATTTCCTCTGTAGTGGGATGATGTTTTTCAAGATGTGCTCGAGCTTGTGCGAGAAGGAAATCTAGCACACACTAGATTTCCTCCACATTGAAATGATGTTGTTCAAGATGTACTCAGGCCTATGCAAGAAGGAAAGATACCATTCACTAGCTTTCCTCTACAGTGGGAGGATGTTGTTTGAGATGCGCCCATTCCCGTGCAAGAAGGAAAGATTGCACAAATTAGGTTTTCTCTGTAGTGGGATTATGTTGCTAGAAATATGCTTGTGGTTGTACAAGAAGGAAAATTACCATGCAATAACTTTCCTCAATAGTGGGATGATGTTGTTCAAGATGCACTCGTTCCTATGCAAGAATGAAAGCTAGCACGTGATAGGTTTGCTCCATAGTGGAATGATGTTGTTGAAGATGAATCCATGCCTTTGCAAGAAGGAAAGCTAGCACGCGTTGGATTTCATTCTTGTCCAGGAACAAGCATGCTAGTGATGATGTTGTTCGAAATGTGTTGATGCCTATGCAAGAAGGAAAGCCAGTGCAAGAAAGCTAGCACGCACTAGCTTTCCTCCGTAGTGGGATGATGTTATTTGAAATGCATTGGTTCTTGTGTAAGAATGAAATCTAACACACACTAGATTTCATCCACAGTGGGATGTTGTTGTTCGAGATGCATTGGTGCCTGTGCAAGAAGGAAATATATCACATGCTAACATTCCTCCATAGTGGATAATGTTGTCTGAGATGCATCAGTGCATTGTGTTGGGCTTATGAAAGAAGGAAATCTAGCATGCACTAGCTTTCCTTCACATTGGGATGATGTTATTCGAGATGTGGTGGTGTCTATGCAAGAAGGAGAGATAACATGCACTAACTTTCCTCCACAATGGAACTATGTTGTTAGAGATACGTTGGTGCATGTGCAAGAAGGAAATCTAGCACACAGTACCTTTTCTCCACAGTGGGACAATGTTGTTCGAGATCCACTGGTGCCTATGCAAGAAGGAAAGCTAACACCTCCACAGTGGGAAGATGTTGTTCTAGATGCCCTGGTTCTTGTGTAAGAAGGAAAGCTAGCACATGTTAGATTTCCACCATAGTGGGATGATGTTGTTCAAGTTGTGCTCATGCCTATGCAAGAAGGAAAGCTAGCACATGCTAGCCTTCTTCACAGTGGGATGATGTTTTTAGAGAATCTCTCGTGCCTATGCAAGAAGGAAAGCTAGCACGCATTGGCTTTCCTCCATAGTGGGATGATGTTGTTTGAGATGTGCTCATGTATGTGCAAGAAGGAAAGCGAGCACACGTTATCTTTCCTCTGTAGTGGGATGATGTTGTTCAAGATGCACTCATGCATGTGCAAGAAGGAAAGTTAGCACATGTTATCTTTCCTCCACAGTGGGGTGATGTTTTTCAACATATGCTTGCTCTTGTGCAAGAAGGAAATTTGACACGCGCCAACTTTCCTCCATTGTGATGTTGTTCGATATGTACTCATTCTTATGCAAGAAGGAAAGCTAGCACACACTATCTTTCTTCCACAATGGAATGATGTTGTTCAAGATGCACTCATGCCTATGCAAGAAGAAAACATGGCACACACTAGCTTTCCTTCGCGGTGGGATGATGTTCGATATGCGCTCATGCTTTTGCAAGAAGGAAATCTAGGATTCTCTAACTTTCCTTTGTAGTGGAATGGTGTTGTTCAAGATGCACTCTTGTCTGTGCAAGAAGGAAAACTAGGACTTGCTATTTTTCCTCCATAGAGGGTTGGTGTTGTTCAAGATGAGCTCACGCATGTGCAAGAAGGAAATCTAACACATGATATATTTCCTTTGTAGTGGGATGATGTTGTTCAAGATGTGTTCATGCTTGTGCAAGAAGGAAATCTAACATGTGCTAGCTTTCTTATTCAGTGGGATGATGTTGTTTGAGATGCGCTCGTGCTTATGCAAGAAGGAAATATAGCACATGCTAACTTTCCTCCGTAGTGAGATGTTTTTCAAGATGCGCTCGTGCCTTTGCAAGAAGGAAATATTGTACACACTAGCTTTCCTCCATAGTGGGATGATGTTGTTCTAGATGTGTTTGTGCCATTGCAGGAAGGAAAGCTAGCACACACTATCTTTCCTCCATAGTGAGATGATGTTGTTTTAGATGCATTGGTTCTTGTGCAAGAAAGAAATATAGAACGTGCTAGCTTTTCTCCACTTTGGGATAATGTTGTTCGAGATGTATTGATGCTTTTGCAAGAAGAAAAGCTAGCATATGCTAACTTTCCTCCATAGTGGGATGATGTTGTTCAAGATGTGTTGTGTTGGTGTCTGTGAAAACGCACTAGATTTCCTTCATAGTTGGATGATCTTGTTTGATAAGTGTTTGTGCTAGTGCAAGAAGGAAATCTAGCACACACTAGCTTTCCTCCACAATGGTATGTTGTTGTTTGAGATGTGCTTATTCCTGTGCAAGAAGGAAAACTAACACGTGCTAGATTTCCTCCACAATGGGATGATGTTTTTCAATATGCGTTTGTGCCTTTGCAAGAAGGAAATATAACATACATTAGTTTTCCTCCATAGTGGGATGATGTTGTTTGAGATGCGCTTGTGCCTGTGCAAGAAGGAAATCTAGCACGTGTTAGTTTTCCTCCATAGTGGGATGATGTTGTTTGAGATGCGCTTGTGCCTATGCAAGAAGGAAAGCTACTAGATTTCCTCTATAATGGAATGATGTTGTTCAAGATGCAGTTGTTATTATGAAATTAGGAAAGCTAGCATGCAATAGCTTTCCTCCAAAGTGGGATGATGTTCGAGATGTGCTTGTTCCTTTGCAAGAAGGAAATATAACACATATTTCATCCACAGTGGATAGATGTTTTTCGAGATGCACTCTTCCCTATGAAAGAAGGAAATATGGCACATGTTAGCTTTCCTCCATAGTGGGATGATTTTGTTCTAGATTCTCTTGTGCCTATGATTGAAGGAAGGATATCATGCAGTAGCTTTCTACCATAGTGGGATGATATTATTCGAGATGTGCTTGTGCCTATGCACGAAGTAAAGCTATCATGCACTATATTTTCTCCATAGTGGGATGATTTTGTTCAAGATGTGATTATGCCTATGTAAGAAGGAAAGCTAGGAAACACTATCTTTCCTCCATAGTGGGATGGTGTTGTTAAAAATGCACTTGTTCCTATGCAAGAAGGAAAGATAACATGCACTAGATTTTCTCAAGAGTGGGATGATGTTGTTTGAGATGTGTTGGTACCTTTGCAAGAAGAAAGGCTACCAAATGCTATATTTCCTTAGTGTAATAATGTTATTCAAGATGCGCTTATGTTTGTGCAAGAAGGAAACCTATCACGCACTAGATTTATTTCATAGTGAGATGATGTTATTCCAGATGCATTCATGCTTGTGCAAGAAGGAAAGTTAGCATGTGCTAGATTTCCTCCATAGTGGCATGATGTTGTTCGAGATGCTATGGTGCCATTACAGGAATGAAAGCTAGTATGCACTAGCTTTCCTACACAATGGAATGATGTTCTAAATGCACTAGTGCTTGTGCAAAAAGGAAAGCTAGCATGCACTAACTTTCTTGCACAATGGGATGATGTTGTTTGAGATGTGCTCATGGTTGTGTAGGAAGGAAATCTAGCACGCACTAACTTTCCTCTACAATGGGATCATGTTGTTCGATATGCGCTCATGCTTGTGTAAGAAGGAAAGCTAGTGTAGACTAGCTTTTCTCCATAGTAGGATTATGGTGTTTGAGATACACGTGTGCTTGTGCAAGAAGGAATGTTAGCACGCACTAGCTTCCTCCATAGTGGAATGATGTTGTTCAGAATGCATTTGTGCAAGAAGTAATGCGAGGACACACTAGTTTTCCTCTACAGTGGAATGATGTTGTTCGAAATGTGTTTGTGCTTGTGCAAGAAGGAAAACTAGTATGTGATAGCTTTCTTTCACAATGGAATGATATTGTTTGAAATGCGCCTATGATTGTCCAAGAAGGAAATATAGCACATGTTTTATTTCCACCACATTGGAATGATGTTGTTTGAAATGCACCCATGTTTGTGAAATAAGGAAAGATAGCATGTGCTAGATTTCCTCCACAGTGGAATGATGTTGTTTGAGATGCACTTGTTCTTGTGCAAGAATGAATGCTAGTACACATTAGCTTTCTTACACAATGGATACATGTTTGAAATGTGTTTTTTCTTATGCATGAAGGAAAGATAGATTTCCTCCACAATGGAATGATGTTGTTCAAAATTCTCTTGTGCTTTTGCAAGAAGAAAATCTAGTAGGTGTGAGTTTTAATCAACAGTGAAATGTTTTTGTTTGAAATGTGCTTGTGCTTGTGCAATGAGAAAAGATAGCACGCGCTAGATTTCCTCCACAATGGGATGATGTTGTTTGAAATACACTTGTGCATGTGCAAGAAGGAATGTTAGCACATAGTAGCTTTCTTTCCACAATGGAATGATGTTGTTTGAAATGCGCTTGTGGTTGTGGAAAAAGGAAAGCTAACACGTGCTAGTTTTCTTCCACAGTGGAGTGATGTTTTTTGAAATGCACTTGCACTTGTGAAAGAAGCAAAGCTAGCACACACTAGATTTACCCACAATGGAATGATATTTTTTGAAATGTGCTTATGTTTGTGCAATAAGGAAAGCTAGCATGTCCTAACTTTCCTCTACAGTGGAATGATGTTGTTTGAAATGCATTTGTGCTTGTGCAAGAAGGAAAACTACTACATGTTGGGTGAAATCACGAAGTTGGGTTACACTTTCATGACAATCAGGTCTCCAAAATTCCGAAAAACATTTTTTCGACCGAACTAATAATTTTTTTCGGTCAAAATATATTGTTTTCGGCCGAACTATTTTTCAGCCCAAAAAATAAACATCAAATCGAATGGTGCAATAACTTCCCCCTTGATTTGCATGTACAAATTTGGTCGACCGGATATTTTCTTTCCGGCAATCCATTTTCGACCGAAAAATTGTTCGGCCGAACTATCTTTTGACCAAAAAATAGTTCGGCCGAACTATCTTTCGACCAAAAATTTGTTCGGTCGAACTATCTTTCGGCCAAAATATGGTTTATATATTAACCACACAGCGATATTGCAATGTTTTACAAAAATTTGTTGTTGTATGCTACTGTGTGTTGTCGATTGTTGTCGTTTGTGTTCATTGTCGTATGTTGTTGTGTGTTGTGTGAGGAGGTCGCCAGGAGGTCGTGAGCGCAGGGGACATGAGCGTATATGAGGTCACCGAGAGGTCTTCAACGCAGGTTTCGTCAAGCGTCGGGGTCGTCTCTGTGTTTGCAACAGGTAAGTTTCTAAACAATCGATGTATGTTTAAAATATTTGATTTAAATGTAAATTGTTGTATGTTTGGACTGTGAGGGAGCCGTGGGTGCTTAGCCATGTGGCCAAGTCATGGGTATGCCCACGGCTTGGACACAGGGCTGAGCACCCGCGGCCCCCTCATAGTCCAAAAATAGGAACCACTTTTACACTATTGCATATGTGCATGACAGTATTCCATATAATGTATACTATATACATAATAGTTAAGTTTCTAAACAATCGATGTA
>JASDQU010504718.1:0-50858 GCA_032191745.1 Picea mariana | reverse complement strand
AAGTAGGATTTTCCGGAGGCTTATTTGGTGTAGAAGTTCCCTTTTTGGGTGGCATGTTGGCCAAGTATCACTTTTGAACCTTGATTTTGAGGTGGTTCTGCTAGACAATATATCTTCTGTTGTATCTCCCAATTTTTGGACCTTCTGGGTATGAAAATTTATATTATGTATTTCTATGATATATCTTCTCTTCAATTCCACAGGTCTAATCAATATTGGATGTGCCAAGTGGAATTTACGATAACTTCCCCACAACTTGCTGATTTTTGGCCTTTCCAAGAGATCTCACTTGTATAGTGTGCCTCGCACAAAATAATTGATATAAAATTTTGAAACTTGCACCCAAAATACTACAGACTTTCCACGATCCAATGCAACCAGTCCCACCCAATTTGGATACTCTGGGAATAATTTATGATTGTTTTACCTGGAACACATTCTTGAGACTAGCCAATAGGACTAGTCAGATACCCTATATTACACAAGGTGTATCTATAAATTTAGGATGACTCAGAAGCTGAAATTTTTACCACAGATATAAAACTAATTTCTATAAATGGCCCCCAGATTTCAAGGTCTGAAACGTTACATAAATTTTTTTATAGCGAAAATGCTGCAAAGACTCATTTCAGGATGATTCCAAAACCCTTTCTTGTACAGGCTATATATCTGAAATTATAAGGCCTCAGTAGCTGAATTTTTAACCCAACGTACCTTGATCCTTCCTCTAAATACCCTCCAAGCTGTTCCTTCTGAAACGTTGTAGAAAAAAATTTATAGCGAAAATGCCACGGTGTCTCAGATGTAGCAGCGAAACCCCAAGACCTTGAGCTCTGATACCATATGTTAAGAACCAAACATCAATATAGCATAGAAAAACCGCAGGAAAAGTACTCAACGCCTTGAAAAAGAGATAATTTCAGATAATAAGCCTCTTCGAGGGGGCAACCTCATNCAAGATGATTCAAAATGAAAATGTCTCCTTGGTATATATAGGAGACTAGGAGGTTTAATGGCCTAAAGCCGACATAAATAAAATAACATTACTAATCTATATTACAAATAATGGCCTAAAGCCGACATAAATAAAATAAAATTACTAATCTAATATGCCCCAATTAAGTGGTAATGAGCCAATATTAGGGCTTAACAGAGACACTTTATCTCTTATTTATATTCTCCAAGTAGCTTCCTTTAGGGGTTATCTTCTAACCAAGTTACTTCGTTTATGTCTAACCCACTTCTAACCACTTTTTCCACTTACAACAACTTTGTCCACTTACAACTACTTTATCCAAAAATAGTAAATTCACCACTTCTAGTTGCAACTAATTTATTTTTAATTATTTTCTTTTTGCAACAACTTAACCCATGATTAACTCCTAGTTTCACCCACTTTGACTAGTCAATTGTTTCTAGGATCTTCTAGAATAATTTGATTTCTTTGACCTTCTAGGGGCTTCTAGATAACTCATGAGGGTTCTGCAACTTCACAAGGCCATATCTTCCTAATTGTGAGGACCCACGTGGCATACCACATATCACTGGAAACAACACAACATGTACTATCCATATATAATCTTCTCACATGCAAATTCACTGATCTTCATTACATTATTCCTCACATAAACTTGGGTTCCTTAACCATACTGTTGGGATGACTCAACCACTTAACCATTTGGACTCTTCAAAGCGTCTTCTCGCGAGGGAATTCACCATAAGGGGACCACTTTGAGAACTATATCCAAGAGCATCTTCCTGTGAGGGCTTGCACCATAAGGGGACCACTTTGGAGTTCACACATTTGGTTCTTCCTATCAACCATGACATGCCATCAATGATACAAATTCACTTCTTATCAACCACATTGGACATCAATGAAAACACATCACAAAGACACCACATAACATCAACATTGATAAGCAACTCCTAGTGAGGAGATGTCCAAGAAATCCATCTCTATTTGGATGTACCTGTGTAGACCACTGCGGTACTTCAAAATAAGGTTCCACTTGGAGTCTTTGATACCTATCTTTAAGCGCAAGGTATGAAATATGTTGGTGTACTCTAACACCATTTGGTCTCTTTTATGACGCAGAGTTATCCATCTCATGTATTGGTCATCATAGTTTCCGACAGGGTAGAACTCCTCCTTTAGGGCATCTACAAAGGCTGCCCAAGTGGGTTCTCTCTTAAATAATGTAGATTCATCCATGATGTACCTCCCCCAATAACCTTCCCACCAAGCTCTAACATGGGGAATGGATTTAAGGAGCGCGAAGGTGATCTTTTCACTTTCAATTTTTTTTTGGATAGAGTAATAACCTTCTAGCATATTCAACCATTTTTCTAGAGCATTTGCATCTATCTAGCCTTCAAATAAGGGGATATCAAAATTGACTTATACCTTGAAGGGTTTCACACTTTCGAAATGGCTTCTTGTCAAAGATTCCTCAGCTTCTGCCATCAGTAGTCTTCGAAGGATCTGAGCAAAGTTGTCCATCATCTCATTCCTCTGTCGCATGAGAGCTTCCTCGAGCAACATCTTGATAGGATCTTTTACTCTTCCATCTCTCTTTTCTTCCTCCATGAGAGGTCACTTGGGATAGTGAGAGAGGTTGTCCCCAAGAGAAACTAGCTCGAGACCCAAATATTTATACCCTCACCTCGTTGAGGATTTGCCTTAAGAGATAACAAGGAGCAAACTACTCTGATACCATTGATCTAGATTATTTTGAGAATGACGTGAAGATAGAAATATAACTGAGATATAGCAATGAAATACAAAAAAATGTATAAGAGAACACAAAAATACAGTGAAAACCAACTTCTATTACTGAATAAGATAGAAAAACACTGTAGAGCATAAACTCACAGAATGGGGTAGCCTATCTCTGAAAGGAAAGATATGTTGGCTATGCTTCATTTGCAACAAGATTTACATCACACTCCATTGCATTCTTAAAGGCCCTCCTTTGCCTCAATTATATATGAGAGAGTGAGAGGAGAACAATTCCCATGATCCATGTGGGATAAATTGGAATAAGTTTATAAAATTCCATATGCATGTAAAACACTAGGATTTCCCAAGCGGTCACCCATCCCAGTACTACTCTATCCTGAGTGTGCTTAACTGTGGATTTCTAATGGGATTTGATGCATTAATGCTATGTTGTAGGCATGTACATAAGAGCACTAGGAAATCATTACATGTTGTCTATAATTAACAAATGAAGATGGCATTACATTCCATTCCCCATCAAAAGGGTGAATATCATGGTTTATCAAAACCACATTCTCAAAATGGTGATTTCGTGGAAAAGGTGGATGGCCACCAAGATCCATCTAGATCACATCAATCCTTTGACATCAATGACCTTTCTACATAGAAACATTCATGATCATCAACTACCTCAGACATGACATCACTGATACAATACACCACTATGAATGACACCACTATACATCAACCCTTTGACATCAATGAAAACATAGTCCAATAGATAATAAATACAAAATGCCCATGAATTTCATTCAAAGGGTGATATTTATCCATAATGATTTTTCTGAAATATGTCATGGGGAGATATCAAATGTCGATGCCAAGTTTTAGAAGCAATGTTGTATGGAAATAGGCTTCCCAATTGATGATGAAAATGCAAAAGAAAAAAATCACAAAGGAAGTGATGTATTTAGAGTTGTGGATAACTATTTTCAATTGGGATTTACAACTGGAAAGGTATGAGATTTGATAGATGGTATCTTCATCCTATGGGAAAATATTAGTATAAAAAATCAGAGAGTTAAGAAGGCTAAAGCATTAATATGTAACACAAGTAAGACAGGTCCTGAAATAAAAAATCTACCAGAAGATATGACTATAACACCTTAGAGAACGATACGAGGAGTGAAGGATGAGAAACTTATCGTAGTTATATTATTATGTGTACGTTCGGGTGAATTTTCAATGGAATAAAAGTGTGATGAACTTAAAAAGTAAGTTTTTTGAGTTATTCTTATTTATGTTAGGACAAGAAAATTATTGATTTACTTATTTATTTATTTTTTCCAGTTTAACTTATCAATGTTCTAACTATTGTTGTTATATATATCATTATAACATTATTTATCTTTTTTATTTAGTCACAAGGTGTATATGAGAATACAAGAGGAAATGGTTAAGATGTTGAATGAAGAAAGTTAGTATGATGTTAAATTCAACTATCTAGATTCAAGCTCTACAACAATATTAAAACAATTTTTTGTTGCATTCAAAAAGGTATGTTGATTTATTACATTCATATTATTCATTTGTAGGTTAATTTATTTTTATTTTAATAGTTATAGATAGATAACTATATGTTTGTTTGTTTCATTAAACATTCCAAATAAGATTGCATATGGAGTACCTGAAACCTTCAAACGTTTTATTCAAAAAGCCAAGTTTGAAAGAGAAAGAAGGAGACGTGTTCAAACTATTGAACCTGATGACACCCTTGATCACTACATTTGGAATGATATTGATAATGCTCAATATAAAGTGATATTAGGTGATTCTAAACAAATTGCAAATATTGTTCTTAAAAAAGAATGTTCCCTAGTTATTGCGGATACCCCTCATGGTTATAATATCCAAAACATTGGATATGATATCGATCCTTATACTTACCAATATTTCAATAAAGTGGTTATGGGATTTATGGAAGTCACAACATCACCATTTTGGAGATTTCTGGTTTTTTATTCACACACTGTAAGGATTAATACAATCAAGCTTCAAGGGAAAAGAAAATACAAGGATGCAACTTATTTTGTAAGATGTTGAAAATGTATGTTTAGCAATTAAGATTAGAAATCAATTTTATTAATTCACAAGTTAATTGAATTTTCACTTATTTATGTTACAAGCACAAGCCTATATTCAGAGCTCCAATAGAGAACCATTTAAAAGTGATTTTGAGAGTATACATCTTGCAACCTAGACAAAAGGTGATTCTTATAATTCTATTATTGTCAATGTAAAGGATGGAGGGAAGCCTAGTAGTTTATTGGTTTACAATGTTTTGGTTAGAAAGATAACATATGAGGAAAATGATTTGAAAGGAGACATGTTTAACATTTATCAAAAACCACAAGTATTAATTAATTATCTTATTGATACATTTTCAAATGAAGGAGATTGGGTTTTGGATTTGTGCTCGGGTTCAGGTAAAAATTATGACCTAACATTTATGAAATCATACTTCAATCTTATATTATTTTTAATTTATGTCTTTTTACAACATTTAACTTCATTATTTGTTTTGTATTTGGTGATTAGGTGCAACATTAGCATGTTTCTTACATAAAGGAAGAAATTGCATAGCCATTGAAAGTGACCCAATACAATGCAATTTTATTCAACAAAAAATTAATGCTATTCCAACTCTTTTAGATGAAATGCAAGAAGTTGGCTTGAGGAAAGGATATTTTAGTGAATCAAAGGTGGAAAAAATGTCAAAGGAACCTCAAGTACTATTAGGATGATTAATTGGAAAGGATCACTTTGGAGAACTTGTGGATATCAAAGACCCAATGGAAGAGAAAAATGACACAATGGAAGCAAAAAATGATGTCAAAGAAGATGATAATGTGTCTGTTGAGAATGATGAATTTGGGATATATGATATTGTTGATTAATTTTAAGATTCCCTTGAAGACGATGCTCAATTTTGCAAATTTTTGATGAGCTATAACTGTAATGTTTTGACTTTCAGATTTTAAAATAAGAATGAATATGTATCTATTGTTGTTTTATGATGAATCTTTTTTATTTTTTCTTTTTACTTTTATTTGTATTTGAATCACTATACTAGGGAAAATTTTATTAAATGTTGTCATTTTTTTACTTCAAATATATAAAAATATGGAAAAAATGTTAATTTTTTATAATTTTTTTTACTTTTTTTTGTTCAATTATGTCCATAAAAATGCTTTATTTGACATGTTATTTTAAACGAGTAGGTACCAAAATGTATAAGTTTTTTTATTATATATGGTTGTAAAATGTATATTTTTTTGCTAAATATTCAAAAATAGTGTTATTTAACTACAATTATTTTCTATGTATTGAAGTAAAGGTAAACAATGTGTTAAAAATGATGTTTTCCACTATATTTTAAAAGTATGGAACCATAAATTAATTAAGGAGACACAAATATATGAAAGCAAATGGTAAACAATATTTTTAATATTCAAAGAAGCATGGAAAAATAACTAAAAACACCGTTGAAAAAAAAGTTCAGAAAATTTAGAAAATAGATGAAAAACAAGAATTAAAAAAAAATAGTGTGGAAACATTATGGATCAGAAAATATAAAATATAAAAAAACCAACTAAAACGGAAGGGGGGTCCTACCGATATCACCATTTTTAGAAAAGGGGTAAAAAAAGTGACTCCCCAAAAAACAAAAACTCTGTAGAGTTCTCATTAAATTGGTAACTATGTTCTTTGTCTTCATGAAGTAGATCCATGTCTTCCAGGAGAAATCATCAATGAATGTGACATAGTACAAGAAGCCACCCAAGGATGATACTATCATTGATACACATACATATGAATGCAATAGATCCAATATCCCTTTGGATCTACTATCACTAGCTGGATAAGGTCCCTTGGTATTCTTTCCAAGTGTACATCCTCTGCAAACACCCTCATTCTCTACCTAGAGCTCTAGAATACATGTAACCATTCTTCTTAATAATGGAAAAGCCCTGTAATGTAGGTGAGAAAATATATGATTCCATAATTCACATAAATGGATAATTTCATGTTTCAATGCCTGGGATGGACATACTGATAATCTCCACAGTTCTCCCTCTCGAACACCAATTACTCCCGATGAGTGTATGCTTGAGCCCTTAGGCCATAAAAGAACCTGATCATCTACAAATGCAACTTTGTAATATCTATTCTCCAATGTTGAGATGGAGAGAAGGTTCTTCTTTAGTCATGGTAAAAACAATACATCTCTCATGTGTAGAGAATCTCCAGACTCAAGCTGAAACGATGTAGTTCCAACTCCTTTTACTGCATACATGGCATTGTCTCGAAGTTCCACTAGTAATGTTGAGTCCTTATCTGTTAAATCTTTAAGATATTTTCGATAACCATTCATGTTCCTAGAAGCACCATTGTTCACCAACCAGGTATTACTACCATCTGTAATAGTGTCTATAAGAGCGGAGACAAATAAATACTCTTTCTGAAGTTCATATGCAATCTCATCAGGATTACATTTCTTTGTCTTCTTTTTTGGTGGATGCTCATCAACATCGGTTGTTGATACATGCTTCTTTCCCTTCCTTTTTTTATGAGGACACTGAGAAGAATAGTGACCAAATGTATGACAATTGAAGTACTTGATCTTTGAAATATCCTTCTTCTTTTGTTCGTGAACTGGAGATGATTCTCCACCTGTATTTTTCTTTCCAAAATTTATTTTTCCTTTTCCTTTTATTGCATGAGCTGCAAGAGATTGAGTTCCTTCATCTTGGGGTTTCTACAAACTATTCTTGGAAAATACTCTATCCTCCTTTTGGACACAATCAGACGATATATGATAAAGCTTGGGAAACTCCTCTCATCCATAAATGCTCTAAACAGATGATTCCCATGAATAAGGAAATCCATTAAGAGTAATTGTAACAAGTTATACATCATCAATGGTGTCTCAAATGGCCTTGAGTTGATCTCTCAACTGGGAGACTTTCATAAAATAAGTGGAAACTAAATCTAACTTGGTCATCATGATACAACGAAGTTGATTCTTCAAAGCCAATTTCTTGCTAGTGTTCTTACTCTCAAACAATCCCACCAAGGTGTCAAAAATTCCTTTAGAAATCTTCAATTCAAAAATGTGTGGAATCAAATGATCGTTTACAGAATCTATCAATATCCTCTTAGCCTTTGCTTCATTCTTCTTGTGCCTGAATTTCTCTTCAACACTTTTTTGTTCCAAGACATTTTCTTTTACCTAATTCTGAATCTCATTTTCATCCAAGATGAAGAGTATCCTAGTATTCCAGGATCTGAAATTTGTAGCACCATCTAGCCTGTCTTCTAATTTGAGACTGGATACCATATTAACAAGAAGATGTGTGAAATCTAAATCAGAATGACCTGAAGAACATCAAAAAGCTTGAAACCCTAAAATTTGAACTTTGAACAAACTTTAGTTAACAATCACCATTCACAACATCATTACTTATTACTTCCATTCATACTTATTTACTTGCATGTAAATATATCTCAATTACATACATTAACAATAAATAACTATGTGCCATCACAATAAAGAACACCAGGAACACCAAATATATGTATAATTTTCTTTTGTATTAAAAACTACAATCCTTGGGTTTTATCAGCACCAACTGAAATGGAGCACCAACCCTCAATGCAAGACCCAGTCTATGTATCTAAACACCAATTGAGATGTGAGTAATCCAACCCTCAAGTACAAGACCCAACTTGTAGACATAAAAGAAGCTGTGAAACTGTACCAATAGTCTATACCAACACAAGTAAATCAACTATGCACAACCTGTCACAACAACCTGTCACCTCAACCTGTCTCATCAATATCATCATCCAAATCTGATCTGTAACTCTGTAACATATGTGGTGTATGTGATCACAAACCTGCAAACCGTCCTTAACTTCAACAACAAGAAACTGRAATTTTCATCAAACTTTACTTTAGTCTCACATTACTAATTTTGGATTAGTCAACAACCCTAACTTGCAACAATCATAACTCTATACATGTAATGAATATAGGTATGAAAATGTTACACAATGTGATAGGGAAAGGAGAGTTTATTTTTGACACACCGATCACACTGAGAGGGGGGTGAATTAGTGTGAGGGATATTTTTTCACTTCTCACAAAACTTTAGTTAACAATCACCATTCACAACATCATTACTTATTACTTCCATTCATACTTATTTACTTGCATGTAAATATATCTCAATTACATACATTAACAATAAATAACTATGTGCCATCACAATAAAGAACACCAGGAACACCAAATATATGTATAATTTTCTTTTGTATTAAAAACTACAATCCTTGGGTTTTATCAGCACCAACTGAAATGGAGCACCAACTCCAAGAGAGCACCAACCCTCAATGCAAGACCCAGTCTGTGTATCTAAACACCAATTGATATGTGAGTAATCCAACCCTCAAGTACAAGACCCAACTTGTAGACATAAAAGAAGCTGTGAAACTGTACCAACAGTCTATACCAACACAAGTAAATCAACTATGCACAACCCGTCACAACAACCTGTCACCTCAACCTGTCTCATCAATATCATCATCCAAATCTGATCTGTAACTCTGTAACATATGTGGTGTATGTGATCACAAACCTGCAAACCGTCCTTAACTTCAACAACAAGAAACTGGAATTTTCATCAAACTTTACTTTAGTCTCACATTACTAATTTTGGATTAGTCAACAACCCTAACTTGCAACAATCATAACTCTATACATGTAATGAATATAGGTATGAAAATGTTACACAATGTTCTTCAATGTCTTTTATGCAATTCCTCTAGGTTTCACTACTTAGAACCTCCCATAAAAGGAATTATAACAAAAATGTCATACCTTGCTGAATTATGGATTATTCTATAGAGTGAACTTGTAGAGCATGCCCCGCATGGAATATTTTATGTATAAATCTAAAAATGGTACAACACATACTACAAACTATACTCTAACCAATAAATTTTGTCTTACTGAATTTGGATCTTTTATGAATAAGTTATGATGTTTTTACCCAAAACACCTGTTTTAGACTAGTTTTAGGACTAGCCAAAAATCTTATTTTCCACAGAGTGTAACTCCCAAAATAAAATGACCCACAAGATGAAATATTTATCACAATTACTTGGATATGTTTTCTCAACGACCTCTATATTTCGTTGTTTGAATCATTGTATAAAAAAAGTTATTGCGAAAATGGTGAGATGAACTGTAAATAACATACCTTAGAAAGCATCATCAAAAGACTCGTTGGCACAGGGGCAGACCTAGGTTTCAATGCTACAATAATGCACCAACAAAACCCTAACTACCGGCCCTTTCAACAACACCTACCAAGCAACTGAAGTCTCACCCAAGGTAGAGGCAGGGGTGGTTGCAGGACTCCAGTGTCTGGAACCTTAGCTGGGACACAGATCTATGATTCTAACACTTAACAAAGTACTCAACAATTAACATTCATCAATATCCAGTTCTTAGTTACAACGCAATTAAAACCTAATTATAGAGTATCACATTATTCATTCATATCTAAGGTATTTAAGCACTAAGCATATGTACATAAGTCATATCTAACATCCATCCATATCATTAAGCACTAAGAATCAATAGATCTATCTATCATTCATCTATATTAAAGCACTAAGCAAGTAAACACATAAACACATCAATACATCACACAAAGGAGAGAAACACAACATGTACGTGGTTCACCCCCACCCTGGGGCTACATCCACCAACTCTTCTTTTCTTTATTATCTTTGGTTAAACTTCTTATAGACACATAGCATCCAAGTCCCACTCTGTAGAAGACAGGAGATCTGCGCGCACTTTGCCAGATCCTCGTTCTTATGGCTACAGTACAACACCAAGCCTTACACAGTCTCTTATAGTTACTTGCACTAGCCATGCAATCCTCACACAGTATGCACAAAGAACTTACAACTCTTGATCACATAGATCAAACTCTAGCACTTAGCACACTGGCCTCTAGGTCTACTTCTTACATTGCCTAGCTACTTATTTATACATTACAAAATAGGCCTAATCATGGGTAAACCCATGGGCTGACATCCCCATACCCATCACATTATCCTGAATCCAAAAAAGGGCCCTAAAAGGGGCCAAGAACTCAAGATCTTTGCTTTGTTTTGCCCTCCACCTTCGACAACCTATCAAAGTCCCAAAAATAGGTCAAACATGACTAAGAATCCTCAAAACTTGGTCAAGGGCCAACAAGCCCGTAACACTCACATGTGACTCATCTCAAGTCACTCTGATCTGATTAGTTATTTTTCAAAAACCTTGAGCTTGGCTCGAGATTCTTTGACTTGTTGTTGTGCCATGACCTCTTGTTTAGTGAACTCTTAGATGAATGCTTCGTTGATAGGTCCCTCAAGGCATCGTTCGACTCTAGTGACGACTTGCTCCAGTTCTTCTCCTCGGCCTTCGATCTCTAAGAAAAATTGGCAAGCCTCATCCTGTATTGGTTGGATCCTCTGAGTTACTTCCATAACTCTACTCTAAATGGTGTGGACCTGCTGTTGGGCGATGCTCTTCTCCTAGGATTGCTTCATTCTTTCCACAACTGACCGGGGCTTCAACTGCACCTGTATTGTCTCTACTTGATACTTCGCTTTCTAGAGTTGTGACTCCAGTGCCTTCAATTTTGGATTCTCAGTGAGTCGCTCATACGTATGGGCACTATGATCGCTCAGTTGCTTGCATTCCAGGGAAAGGACTTTTATTCTTTCAACTGCGCTTTGAGAAGTTGCTTCTCTTTGATCCCTTACATCCTGCGAGGTATCGGGCACAGTGCGGAGCTCTAAGTCTGCCATTCGTTGCTGTAGTTGTTGGGTAGATTCTACGAGATGATCTACTTGATGCGTGATTCTATCTTCTGCCTGTGGTTCTAATCCTATCACAAAGTGGAGTGCTCTGTTGACTGCTTCTTTCACTTCGAGTTTCTCTACGGGCAACTGTTCTTTTTCTTGTTGCATCTATGCTTTCTCTTCTTCAAACTTTGCTTGGAGAGAAACATTCTCCTGTTATGTTGTTCTTTGATTATGCCTTTCACTTTCTTCAAGGCCTGGGTGGCTTGTTCTATTTCTTCTTGTGTGCGACGAAGGCGAGCTTCGATTGCATCAACTAGTCGACGAAGTTGAGCTGGCTCATCTCCCAACTATGGCTCTCTTGATGGTAGGGGCACAATGGACACTATGTGGCTGGACTGAAGGGCCTACTGTACCCCTCATAATTCGACCTTAATTCTTTCGTACATTTCCTCCTGCTTAGCTTCTTGTTTCTCCACGATTTCCAGCAAAGCATCATTTAGGGCGGCTATGATGAAGTCAAAATCATCGGTAGTGAGTACAGTCTTCATCTTGGTCATGATGGCTCTCGATTTATTCTAGGAAGAAGGTTTCGGGGGAGAAACCTTCCTCTTCTTCAGGGAATCAGTCTCATCTCTAGGCAGTGTTACTTCACCTTTCCTCTATTCATCTTCTTTTCCATTTATCTCTTCTACTTCATCATCAACCCCTCGATCAGGTGATACTGAAGTCTTTCCTGAGGCGCTGCTTAAGTCTTGGACCTCTTCAGTCTTCTTCCTTCTGTTGGTTCTAGGTCTATCATGTTCTTTGTGCATGGTCTCTGGGATGTCCAGTTCAGGGTCAGCCATCTCTCCAGAGTCAACAGGGTTAAGGAGGTCTACGGACCAGTCCTTAGTGATCTCCTCAAGGTCCTCTTCTGTGAGTTTGTAGTATGACTAAAGATGATCTTTATGTTCATTTGCTCAGGATGTAAGGTAGATGAAGTGTCGATTTGCGCAGAACTTCATCAGGGGTCAGAACCTCTGTAGGGTGTTCAGAGTCATGCGAGGTTCAACTTCGATGGCTCTCTTCAGCTGAAGGTAATATGTGTGAAAACCAACATTCGACTCACACTATTTTTTCATATCACTCGAGTACCAGAGTGTGGTGAAATTCACAGCAAGCGGCTCGAATGGTTCAATATCTGGGAAGGTCGCACCTTTTGACATCTTCGAGGCAACAAAGGTAATGAGGATAAGGAGCCAACTAAAGTGAAACTTGTAGCCCTGATCCTGTGCTTCGCGACAATGTAGTTCCAACTGATTAACTAGGTACTTCTCCCAGTTCATCTGTAGGCCTTCTACGCACTTCCCTGTGAGATCAATGACAAAGCATGTGACCTGCGTAGGTCTATTTTTCCTTACTAAATTTTTGGCTATTAACTGTCAAGATAGGCACACTGCGCCATTCTGGATAGAGGCTACCTTGTAGCCTCGCGTCCCCTTTTCAACATATTCGTATGTATCCTTGATCTTCTGTTCTAGTGTGCGACCTGTGGCTTTTCTTGGATAGAACTCCTGCGGGTCGGGTCCTTGCATAATTAATCCATTGAGCATGTGGATTATCTTCAGATCAACTGTGATATGAATGTATAGCCATAAGTAGATACCATGGCAACATGAAATAAATAGCTTGACACATGCGTTGAATTCCTGGTGCCTTCCAAAATGTGGGATTTTCATTATGTTTAACAGGGTGGACTGCGTGAGGTTCATCATCCACAGTTGGGGGATTATATTTGAGTTCTTCCCCTTCATCCTGGTCACATATTTATATGGGGCGAGCATACTATAGTTCTTTCAATCTTCAAGGTTGAAGTCACTGAACTTCAATGTTGCGATCTTGTCTGTTGTTCTTGAACTGCACTTATCCCCTTCAGGAGGTACACAGTAACCATGGTGTACTCAAACTTTCTTGGCACACTATCACGACTCACCATGCCAGCTAGAGGAGGGATGTAGTCGGGCAATATGGTCGGGATCAGCTTCGCATTTGCTAGGTCATCTCTGTGTTTGGTTCTCTTTTTCGTTGATGGTCAGGATGGTTCGGCTCTGTGAGCAGTCGGTGAAGAGGCTTGCACTCCTCTCATCGATGACGCTTGTACACCCACATACATCACTCTTTCAGACATGACTCTCTAAGTCATGAGGTCGATGAGTACTTCCTTCACAGACTCTTTGACTATGCTAAGTTCTTCGGACATAAACGCTTATGGTTTAATATCTCAGGTTCAAAGAGTAACTACTCAATGCAACGAGATGGATGGCAATAGCGCGATGATCACTGTGTGAAATCAACAATGCTGCGGGCTCAGATAGTCACGGTTGGGAAAAATGTTCTCATTTCATGGCGCGATGGGATAAATAGATAACTTGGCATTGGATCTCTTGCAATGGGTGAGAAGCCTTCATTAACTCAGCTCTATCCATTATGGTGCGGTCCCAATGGTCCAGTAGCGAACTTTCTGACCATAAATGCCTTTCTACCCATTAGGGTTGTTGGTCTAATGGTTATGCTGTTCCCAATGACTATATTGCTTCTCCATGGTGAAGTGCCATGCAACACAGTTCTGTTATCCCGACGAAGTTCCAATTTTGCAAATTTTTCTTCTATGAAGTTCCCACTGGAACATTCTGTAACTTTTCAATCTTAACTCTCTTCTTACTTAGTTTTCTAGCCTTCTTTCCAGTGAGCTTCGTCTCGGTATTCATTTTTCCATTATGATTCTTATCTTCTTTTGGCATAGTAACTCCACGCTGTTGAGATTCTTTTCTAGAAATCAGGGGTAATACTTCATCTGTATCTGGAATAGGTACTTCAGTCTTTTGTGGTTCTTCCCACTTCAACAACCAAGTCTTTGTTTTTAAATAGCTTCACTTGGTTCTCCTGTTCCTCAATCAAGTGTGTGATCCTCCTAGTCATGAAATCTTTCAACTCTTTCTTCTTCTATTATAATACTTCTTCTTCTTTCCTTTTGGCCTGATCTCTTTCAATCCAAGGTTTTCCTAGTAACATAGCAAATGGAGCGTTGTTCTCAATAAATTTAACAACTTCAAATTCTTCCTCTGTCGAAGTTCCATGAGCACTCATAGATATCTAGGTGACCTTTCCACATAGTTTTATTAGTTTTCCTCTGAATAGTCCTATTCCTCCCAATGAAGGAATCATAGCAGGCTTTCCTAAAGTTTCCCAAGTTTTTTCTGTCATAATATTCACCTGTTTTTCTTTATCCAAAACACAGTCAATGTCGAAGTATCCTATTCTTGTTTCAATGCACTCTTTTTCTTTGAAGATCTTTGATAAGCTGATATGTCGGTGGTCATTCAATATTTCTTTCATCTGTAGCAATACTTTCTCTAATTCTTTCCGGGGTTCTTCCATAATCTCAGTTTCTGGATCTGCCTTAGGGTTTTCTTGGTTCATATTCATTCTTTCAACCTTAACAATAATTCTAGGGCAATCCAATACTTCATGGTCCATATCTCTACAACAAAGCAAAATAGATATTCTACCAAGGCATTCCATAGCCAGATGTCCTGGTCTTCTGCAATTGTAACAAAGGGTTAATCCTCTCTTTCTTTTAACTGATCTCTAGCCTTTCCTGTACTGTGCGCTAGGATCATGGTAGCTAACCTGCAAAAAATTCTTTCTAGGGTCCTACATCCATTTGTTAGTCCAAACATTCTCTTTATGCATAGGTATAACATATCTTTCACTATTCTTATCTCATATACTCATATCAAATCTTCTTTCTTCTATCAGTGCCCTAGTTTTCAAGCTAGGACATAATCTATCAACCATACATATATCCATAATTTAGAAAGAAAAATTTCCACTAATCTTATCTTTAGTAGAGCACAAAGCTTCCGGATCTAAAAAATTTCACTATTCTTACCTCTATCAGAGCACAAAGTGTTCAGATCTTACCTCTTTTCTTTAGATCAAACTTCTTTTCTTAGCAAATAGCTTCACAGATCGAGTAGAATACTGCACACTAGAGCAATAGATCTATGCATAGAGCTTTCACAATTTCAGGTCATATCTTCGTACAGAGCTTCTTTTAGCTTAGTTCCCAACAATAATAGTTTCAGGTCTCAACAACAAAACCATTTGTTGGCACAGGGGAAGACCCAAGGTTCAATGCTACAACAACACACCAAAAAAACCCTAACTACCAGCTCCTTCGGAAACACCTGTGAAGCAGATGAAGTCTCACTCGAGGTAGAGGTAGGGGTGGTTGCAGGAATCCAGTGTCTGCAACCTTAGCTGGGACACAGATCTATGATTCTAACACTTAACAAAGCACTCAACAGTTAACATTCATCAATATCTAGTTCTTAGTTACAACGCAATGAAACCCTAATTATAGAGTATCAGAGTATTCATTTAGATATAAGGTATTTAAGCACTAAGCATATGTACATAAGTCATATCTAACATCCATCCATATCATTAAGCACTAAGCATCAACAGATCTATCTATCATTCATCTATATTAAAGCACTAAGCAAGTAAACACATAAACACATCAATACATCGCACAAAGCAGAGCAACACAACATGTACGCGGTTCACCCCCACCCTAGGGCTACGTCCACCAACTCTTCTCTTCTTTATTATCGTTGGTCAAGCTTCTTACAGGCACATAGCATCCAATTCCCACTCCGCAAAAGACAGGAGATCTATGGGCACTCCACCAGATCCTCCTTCTTCTAGCTAGGGTACAACACCAAGCCTTCACACAGTCTCTTATAGTTACTTGCACTAGCCTTGCAAGCCTCACACAGTATGCACAAAGCACTTACAACTCTTGATCACATAGATCAAACTCTAACACTTAGCACACTGGCCTCTAGGTCTACTTCTTACATTGCCTAGCTACTTATTTATACATTACAAAATAGGCCTAATCATGGGTAAACCCATGGGCCAACATCCCCATACCCATTACATAATCACGAATCCAAAAAAGGGCCCTAAAAGGGGCCAAGATCTCGCGATCTCTGCTTCGTCTTGCACTCTGCCTTCGACAACCTATCGAAGTCCAAAAAATAGGTCAACATGACCAAGAATCCTCAAAACTTGGTCAAGGGCCAACAAGACTTTATCCTCCCTTGAATTTCAGCCTTCTTTACTTCACCTTCCCTTTGAAATTCTCCTTAGATATCCTTTGGTTACCTTAGTCACTTGTAGATATTCAATATGTTCAAATGGATACTAATGCGAGACCCTTGCTCTCTTATTTATTCTCTCCAAGTAGCTTCCTCTAGAAGTATCCACTTAACCACTTTGTCCACTTAGCCGACTTTGTCCACTTAGCCACTTTGTCCACTTAACCACTTTATCCACTTAAACAACTTTGTCCACTTAGCCACTTTGTCCACTCAACCACTTTGTCCACTTATAGTAAACTCTCCAATTCTAGTTGCAAATACTTTATTTTTAATTTTTTTCTTGTTGCAACCACTTAACCCTTGACTAACCACTTTGACTGGTCAAATTCTTCTAGGATCTTCTAGAATAATTTGACTTCTTTGACCTTCTAGAGGCTTCTCTACAACTCAGGAGAGTTCTCCAACTTCACATGGCCATAACTTTTTAACTATGAGGAGTTATGTGACATTCCACATATCACCAGAAATGACATGACATATACTATCCATATGGAATAGTTTCTCCTGCAAATTAACTAGTATTCATTACATTATTCCTTAATAAAACATTGGTTCCCTAACCACATTTCTAGGATCCCAACCATTTGGTCTTCAAAAAGTGTATTCTCATGAGGGATTTCACCATAATGGGACCGCTTTGAGAACTTTATCCAAGAGCATATTCCCGTGAGCGATTTCACCAGAAGGGGATCACTTTGGAGTTTATCCATTTGGTTATTCCTATCAACCATGACAAGACAATAATGACCAACCTTTACATCGTCCCGTATATACATCAATCGATGAAAATACATCACTATGACACCACTAGACATCTTTGACATAAATTGCATCTATGGAAACATAGGCCATCAATCAATACATCAATGATACTATGACATGACATCAAATCTTTAACATCAATGAAAACATAATGCAACAATCTCCCCCTTTGGCATTGATGGAAATACCAACATTGATGTCAACACCAACATTGATGGAAACATGTAGACATGGAATTTCTCTTCATCAATATTCATCTCAATCACATCAATGTGACTATATCTCCCCCTTTGAAATCAATTGCAAAGGGTAGTTCTCTCCTTGGGGATGCTCCCCCTTCCCGAACTCTCTTTGGGGTTTCTCTCTTTGTCTAGATTCCTTTGAATAATTTCTCCCCTTTTGAACAAGGGATATCACTCTGATGTAATGTTGAAGACATATTGCTCATGCTTCCTTTGTGACCATCATTCCCCTTGGAAACATGGCTTTGTGATTTCTCTCCAAGCATCTAACTCTCCAAGCATCTATCTCTCTATCCTGCATCTGATAAATCTCTCTTTCTAGAATCATGGGAAGAAGAATGACTCCCCCCATGGGTATGTCTCCTCCTATCTTCTCTACAAGATGAACAATATGATACCACTACAATATTATTATGCTACAAATGCTACTGCTCAACCAAAACATATATCAACTGCTCAAGAATGATCTTCTCTTACTATGATGATCCTTGGACCTATCCATGCATCAAACATGTGCCATACCATACATCATGAAGCAAATGATATGTCAACAAGGAATAGAGAATCATGAAGAAAACAACAACCATGAACATCCTGTGCCATATTGTGTTCCAACCATGCACAACACCCATGTACATCAACCATGTACATCAATACCATACAATATACCATAATATATCATCAATGGAGTGTATCAATGATATTCCAAGAACATGTTCCAATTATGTACCAACCATATGCCTCTACCAACATGCTAACCATGTACCTCAAACAAGTGTCATATCACTCATGATATGCATTTGATATTCCTCTGAATAATTTCTCCCCTTTTGAACAAGGGATATCACTCTGATGTAATGATGAAGACATATCGCTCATGCTCCCCCTTTTGACCATCATTCCCCTTGGAAACATGGCTTTGGGCTCTCTCTCCAAGCATCTATCTCTCTATCCTGCATCTGATAAATCTCTCCTCCTGGAATCATGGGAAGAAGAATGACTCCTGCTGTGGGTATGTCTCCCCCTATATTCTCTATAAGATGAACAATATGATTTCACTGCAATATGTTTTTGCTGCAAATGCTATTGCTCAACCAGAACATAGATCAACTACTCAAGAATTATCTTCTCTTCCTATGATGATCCTTATCCTATCCATGCATCAAACTCGTGCCATACCAAACATCATGAAGAAAACGTTATGTCAAAAAAGAATAGAGAATCATGAGAAAAACAACAACTATGTACATCCTATGCCATATTGTGTGCCAGCCATGCACAACACCCATGTACATCAACCATGTACATCAATACCATACAATATACCATAATATATCATCAATGGAGTGTATCAACCATATTCCAAGAACATGTGCCAATTGTGTACCAACCATATGCCTCTACCAACATGCTAACCATTGCCTCAAACAAGTTTCATATCACTCATGATATGCCTTTGAGCTTCCTCTGAATAATTTCTTCCCTTTTGAACAAGGGATACCACTTTGATGTAATGTTGAAAACATATCGCTCATGCTCCCCCTGTGACCATCATTCCCCTTGGAAACATGGCTTTGTGATCTCTCTCCAAGCACCTAACTCTCCAAGCATCTATCTCTCTATCCTACATATGATAAATCTCTCCTCATGGAATCATGGGAAGAAGAATGAATCCCCCTGTGGGTATGTCTCCTCCTATATTCTCTGCAAGATGAACAATATTCTACCACTGCAATATGCTTCTACTTCAAATGCTACTACTCAACCATAACATAGATCAACTGCTTAAGAATGATATTCTCTTCCTATGATGATCCTTGGACCTATCCATGCATCAAACTCGTTCCATACCATACATCATGAAGAAAAAGATATGTCAACAATGAATAGAGAATCATGAGAAAAACAACAACCATGTACATCCTGTGCCATATTGTGTGCCAACCATGCAAAACACCCATGTACATCAACCATGTACATCAATACCATACAATATACCATAATATATCATCAATAAAGTGTATCAACCATATTCCAAGAACATGTGCCAATTGTGTACCAACCGTATGCCTCTACCAACATGCTAACCATGTGCCTCAAACAAGTGTTATATCACTCATGATATGCCTTTGAGCTTCCTCTGAATAATTTCTCTCCTTTTGAACAAGGGATACCACTCTGATGTAATTTTGAAAACATATCACTCATGCTCCCCCTGTGACCATCATTCCCCTTGCAAACATGGCTTTGTGATCTCTCTCCAAGCATCTAACTCTCCAAGAATCTATCTCTCTATCCTGCATCTGATAAATCTCTCCTCATGGAATCATGGGAAGAAGAATGACTCCCCCTGTGGGTATGTCTCCTCTTATATTCTCTACAAGATGAACAATATGCTACCACTGCAATATGCTTCTACTGCAAATGCTACTGCTCAACCATAACATAGATCAACTGCTCAAGAATGATCTTCTCTTCCTATGACAATCCTTGGACCTATCCATGTATCAAACTCGCTCCATACCATACATCATGAAGCAAAAGACATGTCAACAATGAATAGAGAATCATGACCAAAACAACAACCATATACATCCTGTGCCATATTGTGTGCCAACCATGCAAAACACCCATGTACATCAACCATGTACATCAATACCATACAATATACCATAATATATCATCAATGGAGTATATCAACCATATTCCAAGAACATGTGCCAATTGTGTACCAACCATATGCCTCTACCAACATGCTAACCATGTGCCTCAAACAAGTTTCATATCACTCATGATATGCCTCTACCATGAACCAAGTGCCACAACCATGTATCTCAACCATCAATATATCAACCAAGCATCATAACAAGTGTCTCAACTATATCATCCCATACATCATGTACCAAAGAAAGTGCATCAACCATGCATCAAACCTCAACAAGATGAACTGAAATCAAGATGTGTTTCCATACATGTATGCCATATCAACCATAAACCATGTGCCAATCATATTGCTAGAAAGTGCCTCTGACAGTATACCAAATATGTAACAATCATGCATCAACTATAGATCAATCTATGACTCATAAATGATGTACAACATAACCAACTCATCAACTCATCAACTACATGTCCCAATATGTATCTCAACCACATGCCAAATGCATGCACCAAGACATCCAACAAATATGCCTCTAACAATACATCATAAGATATATCAATGGAGTTCACATATGTACCAACCATGTACCATGACAGATCTGCCTCAAAAACCATTGACTACAACAAGTACTAAGCATCTAATAAAACATGTCCTAAGAGCATCCCTCAATAGATCAATGATATGTCTCTAGATAACATCACATCAACATGAATTGTGCCATAAACAACATGCCATATCATCACTAACATAACCAACAATGTTCCTCAATAGTAAATGTATCAATCCACACTCTATTATTAGTACCATGCATCCAATATAGACTTTTAAAACTCAACCATATGCCATCACCATACATACATCAAATACACATGCCAACATATAATCATGAAACCCTACAATAAACCACGTCAGACCCTGCAAAACAAAGTTGTATCATCAAAGCATGTTGCAACTCATAACCTTCTTTTCCAAGGGTTTTACCACAAGTACATGACATGTTCTATAAACAACTCATGTATGTATGTGAAATTTCTATAGGTCACCTCGCATATGTATGTGAATTCTCCCATAGGAGTTCGTGTATGCTTCAGAAAAAATCAAGCTTGAGCTTTCCTCATGGATACCATTTTGTTCTGGTTGTTCAGTCTTCTTTGTCCACTTCTGAAGGTGTACCAACTTCTCAGAACTTGAGTTCTGAGCTTCCATATTTTCAAAGTTGTCTTCCTTTCCAGCTTCAATTGTTCTACTTGTCATGCTATATGAAACACTCCTCACGGACTGTCTTCTTGTGTTCCAACAATCCTGGGATTTGTGGCCAAACCCACTAAAACTGTAGAATCTCATGGTGTGACAATGAGAAACAATGTGTCCCACTTTATTACATATCCAACACCTTAGGGTGTTATGAAAACTTCCATTATCTTTCCTTGCATAATGTTTGCAATCCAAAGCTTTGTGACCATATTCATTACATGAGTAGCAATGACCATGAAAAATATTTTCTTACCTTTTCTTTGGTGTCCATATTGAAGGTGTCCCTCTTCTGAATTTGCTTTGAGATGTAAATATGGATTCTTGATGTCTTCCTTGATTTTTTCTTTTGAAAGTTTCCTTGCTTTGTGTATATGGTTGACTTGCAACAATATTTCCACCTTTTGAGAATGAAGGACTTACCTCATGCTTCTTAGAAGTGCTAGCTTAAACATGTATAGCTTCCTTATTATATGCAAGACCTGATTTATCACTTGGAGATATTTGGCTATCTAGGATGCCATCCAAGATTGTTGAGTTGTTCATGAACTTGATGTGAGTGTTTGACCTCTCTACTTTCTTTATAATATCAACAACTTCAGCTTCCAACTTATGGACTCTTCCTTTTCATTTACTTTATTCTTCAATACTTCCTCTATTCTTTTGGCTTATTCAATTTTGGTCTTAAGATTGACATTAACTTAAAGAATTTTGCTAAGCTCATCATCTACCTTCTTCTTTTCTTCTATTTCATTCTTTAGTATTTTGATCTCTTCTTTTTCTTCTAATTGAGTCTTTTTAATTTATTCTTGTTCTTTGATTATTTTCTTTAGTGCCATGGTATATCTTGGGTACTTTTCTAGGAATTCCTTGGTGTATTTGCAAGATACTCAAAAGAAATTGATTAATTTCCTATTTCACTACTAACATCATCTAACTCAGATAAAAATTTATCTTTAAGCTTCAACAAATCTTCCTCTTCATCTATAGGATAACTGTCATCTGATTCTACACAAACTACTTCTAGATTTTCTTCTTCACTTGTAGAGAAACATTCAACATCATCACACTTATAATTATTGAAATGAGAAGATTTTGGAGATTCTTTACCTTCATTTTTCTTGATGGAATTGTCTTCAGTGTCTTCCTTTTTTCCTTGATATGTCTTCTGTATCTTCAACCATAGATCCTTGGCGGAAGTACATTGTCCCATGATTTCTTTGACAGAATTTGAGAGTCGATTGAAAATGGTCTTGAGAGCTAATGCATCATTCTTCTTTTCTTCCTTTTGAGCTGCAAACTCTGACGTATTCTTCAAGGGAACTGATCCACCAATAGCTACTTTCCAAACACCTACTCCTTTTTCTTTCAAAATTTCAAATTCCCTTTCATTTCTATTTTCCATGATGAATAATTTTTCTCATCAAATATTGGAACTTCATCATCCATTTGTGTGTCCATTGATCTCCTCGAAGCTTGTTAAGGCTTATAGTGAAGGCCCACTCTGATACCAATTGTTGGACACATCGATCACACTGAGAGGGGGGGTGAATTAGTGTGAGGGATATTTTTTCACTTCTCACAAAAATTTAGTTTGCAATCAACATTCACAACATTACTTATTACTTCCATTCATACTTAGTTTCTTGCATGTAAATATATCTCAATTACATACATTAAATATAAATAGCTATGCACCATCACAATAGAGAACACAAGGAACACAAAATATATGTATAAGTTTCTTTTGTATTACAGACTACAATCCTTGGGTTTTGTTAACACCAACTGAAATAGAGCACCAACTCCAAGAGATAACCAACTCTCAAAGCAAGACCCAACTTGCATATCTTAGCACCAACCAAGATGTGAGGAATCCAACCCTCAATTACAACACCCAGCTTGTAGACAAAAAACAATCTGTCAAACTGTACCAACAGTCTATACCAACACAAGTGCATCAACTATGCACAACCTGTCACCTCAACCTATCTCATCAATATCATCATCCAAATCTGATCTGTAACTCTATAACATACCTGGTGTATGTGATCATAGACCTGTAAACCTTCATTAACTTCAACAACAAGAAAATAACATTTTCATCAAACTTTACTCTAGTCTCACATGACTAATGTTGGATTAGTCAAAAACCCTAACTTGCAAAAATCATAATTCTATACCTATAATGAACAAAGGTCTAAAATGGTACAGAATGTTCTTTAATGTCTTTTTTTCAATTCCTCTAGGTTTCACTATTTGGAACCTCCCATAAAAGGAGTTATAGAAAAAATCACATACCTTTCTGAATTTTGGCTTATTCTAGAGAGTGAACTTATAGAGCATGCCATATTTTCTGTATAGATATGAAAATGGTACACAATATAATAAAGACTGTACTCTAACCAATAGTTTTTGTCTTACTAAATTTGTATCTGTTATGACTAAGTTATGACGTTTTTACATGAAACACCTATTTTAGACTAGTTTCATGACTAGCCACAAACCCTATTTCCCACAGAGTGTAACTCCCAAAATAAAATGACCCACAATATGAAATGTTTATCACAGTTACTTGGATTTGTTGTCTCAATGGCCTCCATATTTCACTATATGAATCATTGTATAAAAAACTTTATTACGAAAATGGTGAGATGACCTGTAAATAACATACCTTAGAAAGCATCATCAAAAGACTTTATCCTCCCTTTAATTTCATCCTTATTTACTTCACCTTCCCTGTGAAATTCTCCTTAGAAATCCTTTGGTTACCTCAGTCAATTGTATATATTCAATATGCTCAAATGGATACTAATGGGATACCTTTCTCTCTTATTTATACTTTCCAAGTAGCCTCCTCTAGAAGTATCCACTTAACCACTTTGTCCACTTAACCACTTTGTCCACTTAGCCACTTTGTCCACTTGACCAACTTTGTCCACTTAGCCACTTTGTCCACTTAACCACTTTTTCCACTTAGCCACTTTTTCCACTTAACCAACTTTGTCCACGTAGCCACTTTTTCCACTTATAGTAAACTCTCCAATTCTAGTTGCAACTAATTTATTTTTAATTGTTTTCTTGTTGCAAACACTTAACCCATGAATAACCACTTTGAATGGTCAACTTCTTCTAGGATCTTCTAGAATAATTTGACTTCTTTAACCTTCTAGAGGCTTCTAGATAACTCATGAGGGTTCTCCAACTTCACATGGCCATAACTTTCTAACCGTGAGGAGTTATGTGACGTTCCACATATCACTAGAAACGTTATGACATATACTATCCATATGGAATAACTTCTCCTGCAAATTCACTGATGTTCATTACATTATTCCTTAATCAAAATTGGGTTTCCTAACCAAACTGTTGGGCTACCTAACCATTTGGAGTTCACAAAGTGTCTTCCCATGAGGGATTTCACCATAAGGGGACCACTTTGAGAACTTTATCCAAGAGCCTCTTCCCGTAAGGGCTTTCACCATAAGGGGACCACTTTGGATTTTATCCATTTGGTTATTCCTATCAACCATGATAAGACAATAATGACCAACCTTTACATCATCCCATCTATACATCAATCCATGACAATACATCACTATGACACCACTTGACATATTTGACATAAATTTCATCTATGAAAACATAGGCCATCAATAAATACATCAATGGTACTATGACAAGACATCAACTCTTTGACATCAATCATTTGACATCAATGAAAACATAATGCAACAATTTATCTGTGGAAAAATAAGTGCCAATGTTGTCCAATAAATTCCCAACAAACTTAAGAGAGTCTCGTCTATACATCAATCCATGAAAATACATCACTATGACACCACTTGACATCTTTGACATCATTTTCATCTATGAAAACATAGACCATCAATCAATACATCAATGATACTATGACAAGACATCAATTCTTTGACATCAACCATTTTACATCAATGAAAACATAATGCAACAATTTTTCTGTGGAAAAATAAGTGCCAACGTTATCCAATAAATGGCCAATGACCTTAAGAGAAAGTTAATACCTAAGACTATGCGACGACAAATTTCAACAAAGCTATGATACCATGTTGAATTTTCAATTTTCAGATCCAATAATTATTTATTTATGATTTCAAAACACAATATTATGCCACTGTTATCATAGAATAATTACATAATGAAAATATAAACCAAAATAAAAGTGCATCGGAAATAACAAAATCATAGAAAAATAACCATGCACAGTAGACAATATTTTTCCTGGGAAACCCAAACTTGGGAGAAAACCCCACAATGTTTCTTAAGAATAAACCAATCGAAGTACATCACCATCAATAAGAATAAACCCTAGCACAACTTCTCCCTTGCATGAGGAAAAACCCTCAAAGATAGCAAACCACCAAAAGATCGCGAACCCTCCAAAAAATAGCAAACCATTGTGTTACACATCAAAATGCCACACTTAAGTATCTCACCCTAAGTGTTGCAAGTGTCATATGCACCTTGGTAAGTGTCACAAGTGTCGTCAAGTGTTGTATGCACCTTACTAGGTGTCGCATGCACTTTTCTATGTGTTTATATGTGTTTTAACCCCTTGAAACCATCAAAGAACATTTTCCATGATCCCTAAGTCATATTGGAGGAAGAAACCCATCATTTCAAGGCCATAAACACACTTTTTACTTGAAAAATTGACCATTGTTTGGGATTTTTTGTAGGGTAGCACCTCCTGCCCATGCTTAGGGAGAACTATCCCATTTACCTTATTTAGGGAGCACTGATATAGGATCAATGCTCTGTCTCTAACTATAGGGGAGAAATTGATCTTGGTTAGAGGGAAATTTGGAGAATCTCGCCTCTTTCTAAAGGCCAACTCTTGGAGATGAGGTTGGTTTGGATCGAATACTATCCTATGGAACTATCCTAGGGTCAGATCCTAACCTAAAGGATTCATATCCTCAACTAATCCCCAAATATACTCATAGTGGTTAAGCCTCCAAATCCTATATAATGAGGGATTTCCATGGAGAAAGGAAGAATATTTTGGATATCAAACTTATGATCTTGGGAACATCATGAAAGGGATGGACAAGGGGAGCTTGGAGGAATGTTGCATCATCATCCATGTTTATAAGTATTCTCTTTGGGTTCTCATTTTAATAATATACTTGGCCTATTTCCTTCTAGTTTGTGTATCTTTACATATGCTTGTCTACTATAGAAGAATTTATTTAATATAATGCGGTAGAGTAGGAGTTTCCTTGTTTTCTCTTTGTTGTCCATGATTTTGTAGACATCAAGCTATGTGAAAGAGTTTATAGATCAAGCTCAAAGTGGAGCAGCAAGGACCAACACCGGAAATAGGTACGATCACCTTTTCTCCTTCTCTCTTTTCAACTAGTTAAAAAAATATCAAAGGGATGTTAGTGTCCATTTGTATCTTTCTGTCTTGGTCTAGGGGTCATTAATCCAAGGGAAGATCCACCTGTCCATAGGGGGATTATTCCATAACAGAAATTGGTGACTCTGTTGGGGAAGGACATTGACTTGTCTTTCCTTGGATCATCTGAACCTTTTCCTTGTTTGAACTTGTTTGATTGATTGTTTATGATCCTTCCCTCTTCCCTCTTCTTCATCAAGAAATATTCATAGTTACCAAACGATTCTCTATTGATTTTTTTCTTTTTTAAGCTCATTTTCAAGCATCTACAGGACTAGAGCTCCCCTAGAGTGGCTATCAGAGCACTAGTTATCTGACCAACGCTCCCCTTTGGTATCTTAGAGAGCACTATAGCGCTATGTCTCTTTGTTTTAGGGAGCACTTCTCTCTGGTTTTGGGTAGATTTAGGGGATTTTTCCCTATTTTGCTCATCCCTTTGTTGGAGGTCTGTTGCCCAGAGTCTGTACTTTTTCTTGTGACTTTTTTAGGGTTGAGAATTTGGTTATTATCACTTGTTTTGTTGTCTTATTTGAGCTTGCAACCTTTTCCAAATTGTGAGATTGATTCACCTTGTTTTTCTTGGTTTGGTTTGAGTCTTGCAAAGTTTCTAGTTATCTGACTAATTGAAAAGGTTTGCAAAGGTTTGTTTGCCTTAAGTTACTTTTTAAATATTTCTTCTTTGAACGATTTGAGACTTTATGCTTACCACAACCTAGCTTGGGTTGCTCTTTCTTGTTGCTTGTTTTGTCAAGACATTTGATGATTTCTCTTTATCCCTATCATTTTTTGGATTCTTCTCTGAAATTTCTTGTATTCCTTGAATGTTTGTCAATTTTTGAATCCTTGATTGAGTTCTCGATTAAACAAGTTATATCCTACTTGATTATTTCAATTCTCATCAATTTAAGTGCACTTTATTTGTTTTATTTTTTCCTCATAGTTCTTTGTATCAAACATAGATCTCTTTCACTTGAAAGCTAAGAAGAGAAAAGTTTGCATATCTCCTTGCATAGTTAATCAAACAAAGAAATTTTTCATTCATTAGGAAGTTTGATTTGGTTTATGTTTGGAAAAAGAGTTAGTTTTGCAGGTGCATTTTAGTTTTTAAGAAAATTAGCTTGGAGGTTTGGCATCGTATTGATCCCATAAATTGAATGTTGCATTTTTTTGAGTGTTTGCTTGTGATTAAGAAGAATAAAACTCTTCTCCTTCACGTACATAGAATTCATAGAAAGAAAGAGCTTCATATCATTCTTTTTCATTATATTGGAGTCGAGTCTCTTACACATAATCAATTTCATCTCTGTGAACCCTTTGAGTTAAAATCCATTAAGTCAACCACGCACTAATAAAATCAACTCGAATATTTTTTGTTTTTAGCACACCAACAATAGCTTAGGATTAGGGTCTTTGGACTAGGTGAAGTGATTAAATTGTCCAAGACTACTAAAGAGACCGCAGAACACTAAAGAGTGTATAAATCTAGCTTTTGTATAAGAATAGTCAGGAACCCCCTCTCACACAGGGGATGAACACGAGGTCGCGTGTGGGAGAGCAATAGAGATTACCCCTCCAAATATCAAACAATCGTAGCGAAAATATAGTATATTGGGGGTGTTTCTTGAGAAACCATTGGATTCATTTGGTCTTGGTGCTTCTTGAACTCTGAATCCATTCGAGGTCCTTTGGATTCCTATCGGTCCACTTGTATGCATTTCTCTTGAAGAGCTTCAGACTTTGATATCTTACCCATAAGTTCGGTCCCGACTGTACCCCCCAGAGGCTGATTGCGAGTTGGTAACCTTCGTGGCCTTTCCTAGGTACCTACAGAGGTGACTGTGGGGGGATTCCCACGGTACCTAGGGTAGACGTCATATCACACTCTCGGTTCCCTTGGAGGGCGATCCTGCAAAAGTGAGGGTTGGTTGCATCGAGAAGGGCTGTTATGTGGAGGTCGGAGGTAACTGCTTCTCATTTCTTTGTTGGCAGCTTGATATCTCGTCTTTGAAAGATCCTTAAATATGTTGTTGCTTGTTTGATTTCTTTTAGTTTTCATAGGAGTGTGCTTCTTTTTTTTTCATAGTCGACCTTAGGATCATAATTTTCACAGTGTACAATGTATGGAACCTAACACTCAAGAGCCACAACATAATATTTCTTATGAAGCAATGATCGCAGATCACACTTCTCAAGCTGGGAGCGTCGCTCCTGGAAGTGGCCATCACATTGAAGAGCTGGTCCCAACCTTTGTAGAAAGATTGGAATATTTTATGAATCCTCCATTTAATGATCCACTTGGCCAACCACTCTTTGATCCACCATCCATGAGATACGTTGATTCCTTTTATTCTTCCTATTTATCATCCGGTTCAACCACTACACCATCCTTTGGGATGAAACCACCAATTTTTGGTTTTCTCGATGTACTTGGGAATTCATCTTTTTCCACAACTCCCATAGTTGATACTACTAGTGATTATTCTTTATCGAAAACATTGGCTACCTAGGTGACCCTGGCTTAAAAACTTATGCATTCATCTCCTCTTGCACATGATTTAGGTAATATTCCTGCTTCATGTTTTCCACACATGCACATGACAAGTGCTTTACTTGGTCATCCCATAGGTCAAATGGTTAGCAGTCAAGTCATTCACACAACCATGGTTACACAAGCTTCTTAACCTCCATTTTACACATCACAAATTATTACTCCCTACATTGGAGGTCAATCTTCAATGGGATGCCAAACTCCAATTGGGGGAAACCTTAAGTTGCAGGGAAAATTTTCACTAGGGGAAACCTACATGGTTACAACATCAACAAACATGGGGGAAAACCACTCCTGCAAGTGCTTCTATCCATACTACCATTGGTATGTATTCTGTACATCGATATCCAGGAGTTTCGAACATGTTGTGGACTCAATCCAATCCGGTGAGCATTCCTCCACAAGGAGCTATGCCCTATCAATCCATAAACTTCACAATTCAAATGCAACAGTCCCTTCCACCTCCATACATAGGGGGACCAACAAGCCAACAACAATATGTAGGAGGTCCATCTGTTCAATCAGAGTGCATGGGTGGACAAACATGACAACCAACTTACATAGGTGGACAACCTGGACAACCACCATATATGGGAGGACCATCTAGTTTTGTCACCTCGCCACAACCTGGATACGTTCCTACTGGTGTTCCTACACAATATGGTTATAACCAGTATCGAAAACCTAACTAAAAGCTAACATTCTTGGCTATGTTAGGTCTGCTATATCTGTCATGTTTAACGAACGATCTCATCCTTCATGCTCCATTTTGGCCTGCCATCCCTGCTAAACTACCATCCGACATTCCAAAATTTGATGAAAAACCTAGGGAAGATCCTAACAATCATGTTATGAATTTCCAGTTATGGTGTTATTCCAACTCTTTGATGGATGATTCCATTCGTCTTAGAATTTTTCAGAGAACACTTATAGGTGCGACAACAAAATGGTACATTGAATTGCTGCATAACTCTTTTGTCGACTTTAACTCTCTTTCCATGTCTTTCCTGATGCATTTTCAGTTTCCTATACAGTAAGAGACTGATACAAAACTTTTGACCTCTCTCCGAAAATCCTCTTCTACCCACATCTTTGATCATATTCATGAGTGGAGATGATGAAGATGGTTGATTAAAGCTCCAATTATGGACCAACTCCTCGCGGTTTGGTTTACAAAGTTTCTCTTGCCTTCCATCACCCGCGATGTTGCTATGGGAAAAATACTTATTGAGGAGCAGGCTATATACCATGTGTAATATTTGGACTTGGTTTACTCCTAGTCCGACACACTTTACGATATTATCCCTAATGCTCCCTATCCATAAAATGATCCATAAAGACCTACTCTGGAACATAGTTTCGTCCCAAAAACCACAACTACTTCCGCTCCTGCTCAAACCTTTGAGGTGAATGTGGTCCAATCCACTTCATCTCTGCAACTAGGAGGTAAGAATAAAAACAAGGTAAAATCCAAGAAACCTTCTAACGAGCAGGATAATCCTAAGTCTGTTGATACTCAACCAAAAAGGAAATCTAAATCTCTTTGTATGATTTGTGGGGAAGACCACTACATGAAATACTACCCTCATAGTGAGGCTGACACTAAATATATGAAGGGTACCTCCCAACCAATTCAACAACAACAGTTGGTTTCACAAAACCCTGTCCCTCCGCAAGGAGGCGACCCAGGTCATTCCCACCATGGGGATGCTTCCACAAGTGCCTCTGAGGTTTACATTTTTAAGATGGTTAATGTCACAACTCATGAAAATACCTATGAAACCCCTCCAGGTGATCAAACTAAAGAGAATTTTGTCGAAAAGTCTTCTAACTCTACTCCTTCTCCATATTCCCATTCTCTTTAGATTGAGAAGTCGATATCTGACACAGTATTGAACCTGCCCAAAAGCGTGATTCAAAAAGTGACATTTAATCCAAATTCTCGCGTTGCCAAAAAATACAACATCGTTGAAGATTTGGCACAAGTGCCTTGTGCTATGTCTACCCTCTAAGTTCTACAACATTGTCCGAGTCAATGTAGAACCCTTTTTTCATCCATTGGAGCCATGGATCCTGAGGATTCGAACTTGATTACATTTAAGCTGAATTATTTTAAGGAGAGAGTCTCCCACCACTTAGAATTCCAAATTCAAGTTTTGGTTGGTGGAAAGAACATCCATTGTACTATTTTGGATGAGGGAGCCTTGACTTGTGTCATGTATTTGCCTTGTTGGAAAGATCTTGGTTCTCCTACACTTATTTCTTCCCCAACCACCCTGAAAGCATTTGATGGACATGGTTTCCAACCTCATGGACTCTTGAAATATTTTGTTGTGGCTTTGAAGGGTAATATTGTTTCGGTTGATATCAAAGTAGTCGACGCACCCCTGGATTATAATTTGTTACTTGGTAGTAGTTGGTTATATGTAATGACTGTCATCGCATCTTCAATGTTTCATATCTTATGATTTCCCTATCAAGTAAAGATTATCACTTTCGAGCAAATTGAGTACACAACTCCAGATATACACATTGTCACAACAAATAATGTCCCTTTTCTAGGAAAAAATAATTTTGAGAGTGTAGTTGTAGGTCTTCTTAAGGATTCCTCTCTCATGGGAATTTTTCCTTTTCCTTCTCCTCCCATCGCGCATGTTTCCACCTTAAACATGATTTCGACTCAGGCACAACAATACTTCGATTCATATCTTCTGTTGGTGGTACCTGGTCTCAACAAGCATAGTTCATTATCTCTATCAAGCTCGTTAAAAAATGAAACAAACCCCCCTCCTTTACGATCGATTCTCACTCTTGATAGAGTACTTGAACCTTCTTTTCCTTCGCCTAGTGCAAATGTTTCCATTAGTGACCAAAATCCTAAATGAGGAAAGAAGAAGATTCATCGGAGGAAACGATGCTTGGGGGGAAGGTCTCCAATCTCTCGAAATTATGCAGGAGAAAAACCACTAGCTTCTTCGAAAGAAGCTGGGGGAAGACTACCTCTAGAGAGAGACACGGCTAGGATCGATCCTTGTTCAAAGGTCATTCTCATCGTAACATAGTAGTGTTTTTTTAGAAAGAGATTAGTCTTTGTTCTTTTTTGTGCTTGCAAATACATGAGAATAAGTTACCGAGCTTAGTCTTTGTTCTTTCTCATGCTCTTAAATATGTGAGAATGTGACTGAGTATACTTTTATCACTTTCTCAGACTCGTAAAGGTTATATGAAAAAGAAACCCCTTGGAGTCGCCTTTAAGATATTTTTAGACTCTCTAAACATGAAAACATTGCTGAGTGATCTTGCTTCCTTTGACACTCATCAAAAGGTTTGAAAGGGTGTCTTTCGAGTAATAGTTTATCTCTTTTTCAGACCTCAGGGACTAAAATTACGAAAAAGGTCAACCCTGGAGTTTCCTTTAAGTTCTTTTCAGGATCTCTAAACATGAAAAACCACCGAGTTTTCCTTCTCTAGACTCGCTAAAATACACATTGAAGGACTCATATGGGAACAAACCCTTACTTCTTCCAATTTGTTAAATAAATGAAGAGGAAATTACTGAAGGTGAGTTATATCAAGCATGTGTTACCCTCCTCTAGATGATTAAATGAAAAGAGGTACTCATCTATTTGGGTGGGGGAAAAATTGAAGGAAGTGGGTCAAGTTTTTGAGAATTTTTTATGGTAGCTTTTGTCACCCTTGAACATGGTACATGTTTGCATCTCATATTACAGTTGGGTAATCTACTTGTCCTTGAGTCATACCAATTCCATGCGTTGCCATACTTTTTCGTCTAGTCGAAGAGTGCTCTTATTTCCATCACATTACATTCTTGGTACTCATCGAGTCAATGTTTCCAAGTCATTTTTTGTGCCTCATCATGTTCAAGGGAAGTTTCACTTCAAACCATCCATCTGCAATATTTACAATTTACATTTCCTGTGACAGTCCATACTCATTCGATTCACCATCTTACATCACTTTCTTGTGTCAATTTCATGTCGATGATGGGGGATACATCAAGGCCCTATTTCGACGAGTATTTTCCTGTCAAATTCAACATGTCATCCAAGAATTAGACTTAGAAACTAGTTAGTACCTTGGGACCTGCATGCCTCAATGGAAGGCCTCCTCGATTCTGATAGTAGGTTTATATAATTGACCTCTGATCGGATGATTCCATGAATGTTCAACCTCAGCTCATTTATTCACATTCACTGGAATGTAATAGGGTACCTTGGGAGTCATTGACATCATTGGTGATTTCCCTCTCACTTGTTAATGATTTACCTCAATGATCGGTAATCAAGTGGTTTCTACCATATTCGACATCAAATCATATATTCACATGGATATATTTGTGCCACATCGAGATTGGGATGAAGACCTTGGGATGAGCGTTCACTCTTATATCTTATTTTCCTAGGCTGCAAAGGAGATCATTTGAGCATGTTGATATATATACTGTCACATAGATCCACATTATATTGGTCCGTGGCTATTTTTTATCATCTCGTAGCTCCACTATGTATTTTTCATGGCCACAATCAGTTCAGGTAATGGAGGTATGGATCCACATTGTATATTTGGTGGCCATATCCTTAGTCAATATTTTTCATGGATCCGCAGTGTATTGGTCGATGGGAATGCTTTGAGTCATCTCGTATTCCGAGCATAGGTATGCCTACCTCAGAAATGGAACATATATTAATATTGTTTGATGGTTGTTTGCAGCTTCTACCAGGTTCTCCAACTGTACACCCTTGCATTGAATAATTGTAAAGTGTTTCGACCATCAATTTCTCTTTTGACCTCACACTTTCGGGGGAAATATTTTACACATCAAAATGCCACACTTAAGTATCTCACCCTAAGTTTCACAAGTGTCATATGCACCTTGGTAAATGTCACAAGTGTCGTCAAGTGGCGTATGCACCTTACTAAGTTTTTTGTTCACTTTTCTATGTGTTAATATGTGTTTTAATCCCTTGAAACCATCAAAGAACATTTTCCATGAACCCTAAGTCATATTGGTGGAAAAAACCCATCATTTCAAGGCCAAAACACACTTTTTAATTGAGAAATCGACCATTTTTTGGGAATTTGTGAAGGGCAGCAGCCCCCTGGCCATTATTAGGGAGAACTACCCCATATATCAACGCCCCATTTACCTTATTTAGAGAGTATTGATCTAGGATCAACACTATGTCTCTAACTATAGGGGAGCACTGATCTTGGTTAGAGGAAAATTTGGAGAATCCCACCTCGTTCTGAAGGCCATCTCTTAGAGATGAGGTTGGTTTGGATGGAATACTATCCTATGGAAATATCCTAGGATCAGATCCTAACCTAAAGGAGTCATATCATCAACTAATCCCCAAATATACTCATAGTGGTTAAGCCTTCAAATCCTATATAATGAGGGATTTCCATGGAGAAAGGAAGAAGCTTTTGGATATCAAACTTATGATCTTAGGAGCATCGTGAAAGGGAAGGAAGAGGGGATCTTGGAGGAATGCTCCATCATCATCCATTTTTGTAAGTATTCTCTTTGGGTTCTCATTTTAATAATATACTTGGTCTATTTCCTTTGAGTTTGTGTATCTTTACATATGCTTGTCTACTATAGATGAATTTGTTTGTTAATCTAATGTGGTAGAGTAGGAGTTTCCTTTTTTCCTCTTTGTTGTCCATGATTTTTTAGACATCAAGCTGTGTGAAAGAGTTTGGAGATCAAGCTCAAAGTGGAGTAGTGAGGAAAAACACCGTAAATAGGTACGATCACCTTTTCTCCTTCTCTCTTTTCAACTAGTTAAGCAAATCTCAAAGGGATGTTAGTGTCCATTTGTATCTTTTTGTCTTGGTCTAGGGGTCATTAATCTAAGGGAAGATCCACCTGTCTATAGGGGGATTATTCCATAACACACTGGAAACTAGCAACTACAATTGGGACTTGTGCACTTGATGAGAAGAGATTGTGATGATGTGAATATGAAATGATCAAGCCTCTTATTTATATAAGTTGAGTCACCTTTAATTTCCTTGTGGGGACGAATTGTCCTTTCATCTTCAATATTTTATTTAATGCTTTCTAGGTTTTATTTAATAATTTAATGGGCTTTGACTTGTCTTCTTGGCATTTATTATTTACTAGAATTTTTTTTCGTAAGACTTGTTGATTGTTCTTATCCTCACATGCAAGTCTAATTAATATAGGGCTCTAATGTTGAGTAGATCCACTGAGAATTCCTTCATCACAAAGGGTCTATTTAGCCTACATATTCAACAATAGACTAGACTTGTAAAAAAGTCAAACCTAAACTATAAAAAACAGACCACTCTGTTACACATTATTTTGGTCACCACTGATTACCAATGATATCTATCTTGCTTACTTCTCTATTCCCTAAATCTACTAAAGAAATACGACTTTATCCCCAGGAAATAGAATAATATTTCCTTTATTGAAAACCCTACCAAAGAAGATCGTCGCACCTTGCCAAATGTTAAGGGTGCAATGATCCCTGATCTTCGCATGTTGCACCATAGTGGAATGCGACGTCGTCACATGCTGCTTGTGTTTAGGGTGCGACAATGCTCAAACAAAGGAAAGAGGTGAAATTCTCAAAATTTATAGAATGGAATCTTCAGAAGGATGAGGTGGCCTCCGATTGATTTGGATCTCACTCTCTTCTATGATTTAGTGGGATCATCCTAATCTCTTCATCCATCCCTCTTTACTCTATTTAAAGAGGGATCTGTCATGGGAAAAGCTAGGTTGGCTTATGCATGAAGAATTATGCTGAAGATTGTACTTGTGATAGATTTGATTTAGCTTTCCAATTCAAGTTGTGAATACTCTTCATCAAAAGCATTGGAGAAAATGTGTGCGTTTTGAGTAAAAGGGCCATTGGAAGGAATATTGCAACATCAAGGCATAGGTTGTATTCTCCAATTTCATCAATACAATGCAATGATACATTTCTTCGCTATAAAAGTGTCTCCATTTTTATTACATAATTCCTTGATCTATGCATAGGTTTCATTGGAATATATATATCGTTTCTCTCTTTCCTTGTTGGTTTGTGCTTCTTAATAGGTTCAACATCCCACAAATCTAAGGATGGAGCAAGGAAGAGACTAGAAAGGATCAAAATACATTTAAACGATATGTCATTTATCCCTCATTGAACTAGTTTATATTACAATGAAATCTAAGAAGAAGCTTGTATTCTGCTATATTTTGTTCTAATTTCTTGTTGAAGTTAGGGAGATTAGTTTGTGTCATTACTTACCGATTTGTCCAGTAACAAAAATGATGACCATACTAGGGAAATGTCCTCTTTTGGTATTTTCTTCTTTTTTCTTTTGGCTTGTGTGATTTTGTTGATTTTTCATTCTTTGAGTCAGTGGGTGATCCAAGTTGACTCTCAAATCCTGAAAGTTCATTGAAACACCATGTCATCTTTTTAATGTTTCTCAGGTTTCAGTCATCATTGCACCCTACTGTGAGAAGAAGTGCGGCGTCATTGCATTGTGTCCTTCTCCTTTTTGCGACGATACCTAAACATCGCATTGAGTCACACTATGACCTATGATGATTTCTGAAGAAATTTTTTGAGTGGCAGTCTTTCTCTTTACCCAGATCCTAAATATGGGTTTGGGGTGAATTTTTGGGTTTGATTATAGTTTGATTACAGTTTGCTTGACAATATTTGAATATTCTTTTAGCCTTATTTTCTTTTTTTTAGCTGGTGTGATTTTGAAATATTTGATATCTTGCTTTGAGTGTCTTTCAGTTACAAAGCATTGTTTTTTCTTTAGAATTGTTTAGTGAAAGAACATTTCTTTTTCTGAATAGTTCATTTTAAAAGAAAACTTTTAGATTGGGGGCATCCTTGCATTTGAAGTAATGAAATTGCATGGTTTTTGGCATTTATGGTCTTGAATTCTTAAAATATTTTGGAGTTTGGGGGGGGCAAGAATCGTGTATTGGTGTACAATATATTTGGAAGATCTTGATATTGATGAATTTAATAAAAATTTGGGACATTGTGCATCTAGGAATGATAAATGTTTTCTCCTTCTCGTAATATAGCTTTCATCGAAGTGAAATATTTTCATTCTCATTTCTTTACATTGTTTAGAGTCAGTCAAAACATGATTTATTCCATGTCATTTTCTTCTTGAGTAAAGAACATCCTTGAAATAAAGCTCTTATAAAAATTGATTAGACATTTTTATATTTTTTGTTAGAAAAGTTACATTAGCTTAGGGTGTAGGGATTTGGAATAGGTGTGAAAGATAAATTTCCAAAGATGTAAACACACATAGAATCTTGTGCTAGGGAGCGGTAAATCCACTTATTAAATTATGTCCAAGGAATCCCTTCTCACACAAGGGTCAATCATGAGGTCACATTGAGACTAGCAGAGTGACTAACCCTGCTTTGTTGGTCTCGATGTAGTGGTTACACGTATTATTGGGGGTCACTTTAGAAAAAACCCATGTGCATATATTCTCAAGTCAATTTTGGGCTCAGTTACCCATCCCTTGCGCACGTATCGAACTGTCAATTGTTTCCCCAGAAATCATTGTTGTATTTGGTAACCTTAGTGGCGTTTCTATTTAGGGTAATACACGAGGTGAAAGTGAAGGGGAAGTCTTCATTGTACCTAGAATCAACGTTGTCCAAACTCATTTGGGATCCTTGGAGGGTAAATCCACATTTATTGTGTGGAAGCTTGCACCAAGGCGTAAGTCCGTTAAGTAGGTCGTTAATGTAACTTTTCCACCCGCTCTATCTCTACCCCTTCTTACATTGTTCTTGGGACGTTGGATTTTATCACCAACTAGTGCATTCATTGTGAGAAGGTTTTTTTTGTTTGCTTACTTCCTATATTTTTAGCATGTGTTTTTTTTTCCCCTAGTAGACTCTAGGTTGGATCTTTGTTTAATGGTGTCAGTTCCCGGAATGACCAATGAAGCAACCCTTGCACCGAGGGAACCTTTTGTTTTTCCTTCTTACATAAACATTGGTCCTCCTTATATCGCTACTTTGAGCCTTCCAGGTCTCACAATTGGATTATCGGTATGGTTGTTTTCCACTAAGGTAATCTCGAATGCAGCTGGTGCTTCGGTTCTAAGAACTTCCCCTCAAGAGCATCAGCCTCATGTTGATCCTTCACCTTCTACACCAGTAAGATCTTCTTTTCCTTCTTCATTTGCAAGGTCTTCTTCCCTTCCATCTTCTTCTCCTAGTTAAAACTCTGAAGCTAGTAACCCGGTGGATAAGGAGAACAATAAAAGGAAGATTGAGAAGAAGAAAAATAAGCAAGGGTCTAAACTTCCAACCACTACCAGACATGTTGGAAAACAACCAGTTAGTGATAATCGTGTTGGGAGTGTTGATGATGCCAAGATCACCCAAACAACCCGTAAGCCCAAGTACCCTTGCAGGATTTATAAGGGTAGCCATATTCTTAAGGATTACCCTAGTCTGTCCAAGGTTATATAAGCATGGTCTACACATCCTCACTAGCCCATGTCGTAAACCTCTAAACAACATGTTGATGACCTCCCATCAACTAGTCAAGATACCATTGGGAAGAAGAAAAGTAGAGTCAAGTTCCCGTGTAGGTTATGTGGAGGGAGTCATCAAACTCACCTTTTCCCTCATATGGACGAAGCCTTGAAATTACTGGAAGACATGACTGTTTCCCAGCCTCAACTTATGGCTTCTTACTGCAACCTTACTCTCAACCCACCTGTAGTTGATAGAATGATCAATTTGGTCCCTTCGTTAGTTGGTCTAGTTGATTAGGTAGTCAATATGGTCATGTCCTTAGTTGAACTAGTTTCCAAAGTGGTCAATCTGATCCCATCCTTGGTCGATCCCACTCTCCCGTTAGAGAGTGACACCCAAGTGGTCGATCCATTTCCATCCGTAGATCCCATTCTCCCCTTGGCGATTGTAACTCAAGTGGTCGATCTAATCTCGTCATCGATTGATCCTACTCTCCTGCTAGAGAGTAAACCTAATACTGCCCACATTTTTCTCATTGATACAGAATCTATCGTGCTAGGGGGCATTACTCTTTCTCCCTTGGAACCCCCTCCAAGTAATGAAGCTATCCTTTTGGATTGGGGTGTGCTAACTGGACCTCATCTTCCCTCTCACATTCCTTTCAATATTACCGTAACTGTTTGTGGTCAGGACGTTCCTCAAACGATGATAGATGAAGATGCATCTGTTAGTATTTTTTCCTCTATTGCTTGGAAAGCTTTGGGTTATCCTCATCTTGTGCCAGTTACGCAAAATCTATTATCTTTTAACAGAAGAACCAGTCAACCTTTAGGGACCCTTCATCAGTTTCCCATAACTTTGGGAGGGAAAAATTTCTTTATTGATGTCATGGTAGTCCAAGACCCCTTGTATTATGATTTACTCCTTGGGAGAGATTATGTCTATGCCATGAACGCTATCGTGTCCACTCTTTTTCGTGTGATATGTTTCCCTCAAGATGGAAGAATTGTGACTATTGATCAACTTTCATTCATTGGTATTGACTTGACCATAACCTCAATGGCCTCCCTAAATGGTTCTTATATGAAGATAGTATTGCCCCCACCAAAAGTCAATTATGTAGCATTGTATCCCATGCCTTCAACTGCCGATGAAGATGAGCCTCTCGATGGAAGCTTAGTCTCTTATGAATTTGATCCAGTAGTTGACATGGTGATCTCTTCGATAGAGATTTTAGAGCTTGGTCTCCTTACCCCTGTCATGATCCTCGACATGTGTTCCTTCTAGAGTGTGTTGCTTCCATCAAGTGAAGATCTTTTGGAAGCCAGGATAAATAAAAGGAGTTTGAACCTGGTTTTTTGTTTACAAGATAGTTAAAAAATGAAACCAACTACGAGGATAGTTTTTCATCTCTGTGGAAACCTCGTTAAAATATGAAATAGAGCTTATAAGGATAGTTTTTGCATCTCTGTGGAAACCTCATTAAAAAATGAAATAGAGGTTACAAGCATAGTTCTTCTGTTGTGTCAAGATCATTAAAAAATGAAATAGATTTTTCCCCCTCTCTGTTTGAGTCAAGTCCTTCATCTAGTGTTCAAAGCTTCATTTCATTCACCTTTGAAGTTAAGTCGTTAGCTTCTTAAGTTGGGGATAAAGTACCAACCATCCATGGATAATACGTTGGGAAGTCACAAGCATAATTTTCTCTGGTTCAATCTTGTGTAACAATGAAACCACCTACTTCAAGAATAGTTTCCTCTAGTTTTAAGCTTGTGTAAAAATGAAACCAGGTCCAAGCATAGTTTTTTTTAGTTTTAAGCTTGTGTAAAAATAAATTCTATCCCAAGCATTGTTTTGTTTTGTTTTAAGCTTGCGTAAAAATGAAAACAATCCCAAGCTTAGTCTTTGTTCTTTCTCGTGCTCGTAAATATATGAGAATGTAACCGAGTGAAATTTTATCACTTTTTCAGACTCATAAAGGTTATACGAAAAAGGAACCCCTTGGAGTTCCCTTTAAGCTCTTTTCAGATTCTCTAAACATGAAAATGCTTCCAAGCGATCTTGTTCTTTTCATGCTCGTTAAAGTATTTTAAGAAAATGTATGTTTAGTAGTAGATTATCTCTTTTTTGGTCTCATCGGACTATTTTACGAAAAATGATATTTTGGAGTTTTTTTTAAGTGTTTTACAGACTCTCTAAACATGAAAAACCCCCGAGTTTTCTTTCTTTGGACTCATAAGATAAACATCGAAAGGCCCATATGGGACCGAACCACTCCTTCCCAAGGTTCGTTAAAAATACTCCGAGGGACTCATCCGAAGGATGATGTTACATTTCAAGCATATGTTATCCTCCTCAATCTTGTGTAAAAATAAAGAGCTACTCGCCAGAAATGGTGGGGGAAAAATTGGGAAATAAATGTATATCTGTATCTGTGCTAGTTGCAGCAAGTATCTCTTGAACATGACACCCCTTTTCACTGTTGTATCTAGGTTGGGGAATCCATTTGTCTCTCGTTTGATCATCCGCAAGTCTGTATATTGGGTCCTCCTTGAGTCAATGCTGCCAAGACAATTTTTGTGTCGTTCATATGTTCAAGAGAAGTTCAACCTAAACAATCCTTCTATCGAGTCAACCATCTGCAATACTCAAACTTTTACCATGTTGACCTTCCCTGAGTCAGTTCCAAATCACTTTATACTAAGATCTACTTCAAATCTATTACATGTTTTGTGTCATTGATGGGGGATACATTAAGGCCTTCCTGTTATGACTCTTTTCCCATCGACTTAAACTCATTATCCAAGATTTAGACCTAGAAATCATTTAGCACCTTGGAACCTGCATGCCTCAATGGCAATTTTCCTCGTTTTCAATAGTGGGTTCACATCATTGACCCCTGATTGGAAAATTACATCGAGTGTTCGACTTCATCTCATTAATTCACATTATTTTTATTGTACTAGAGTACCTTGGGGGTCATTGACATAAATGGTGATTTTCCTCGCACTTGTTAACAATATCCATTAATGACCGGTAATCAAGTGGATTCTACCATGTTCGACTTCAACACCTGTAATCGCATGGATAGATTTGTACTTCGGGACAATGAAAATGAATACCATGCATACTGTCAAATAAATCTAGGTTGCGATGGAGTATTCATAAGTCTGTACTGACACATATATCCATCGTGTATTTCTCGTGGCTATGTACAAAATTGAGTCTTTATAGCATAGATCCACAATGTATTTCTCGAGGCTATGTTGAATCATAATGACATGGATCCAAAGTGTATGTTTGGTGTCCATGAATCACTTGACACTTATGCTTAGATTCACTTGTAGTTTGAGTACAGGAATTCCTACCTCAGTAAATGGTATATTATTAAGTAGATGCTTGTTTGTTGGCAGGTTTTTGACCGATGTGCTCCTTGTTCTTGACACACATTCTACAAAGTATTTCAGCTGTCACATGTTTCAACTTCATACTTTGGGGGGAATTATGTTACACATTATTTTATTCACCACCATGATCACCAATGATATGTGTATTGCTTACTTCTCTGGTCCCTGAAGCTACTGAAGAAATACGACTTTCTCTCTGGGAAATATAATCATCTTTCCTTTATTGAAAACCCTACCAAAGAATATCATTACACCTTGCCAAATGTTAAGGGTGTGACGATCCCTAATCGTCACATGTTGCACCACAGTGGAATGCGATGTTGTCACGGGCTGCTTGTGATTAGTGTGCGATGATGCTCAAACAATTGAAAAAGGTGAAATTCTCGAAAGTTCTAGAATGGAATGTTCAGAAGGATGAGGTGTCCTCCAATCGGTTTGGATCTCACTCACTTCTCTGATTTAGTGGGATCATCTTAATCTCTTCATCCATCCCTATTTACTCTATATAAAGATGGATCTCTCATGGGAAAAGTTAGGTTGTCTTATGCATAAAGAATTTTACTAAAGATTGTACTTGTGATAACTTTGCTTTAGCTTTCCAAGTCAGGTTGTGAATACTCTTCATCAAAATCATTGGATAAAAGGTGTGTGTGTTGAGGAAAAGGGCCATTGGAAGGGACCTTGCAACATCAAGGCATAGGTTGTATTCTCCACTTTCATCAATATAATGCAGTGATACATTTCTTCCCTATAAAAGTGTCTCCATTTTTATTTCATAACTCCTTGATCTTATGCATAGGTTTCATTGGAATACATATATCATTGCTCTCTCTCCTTGTTGGTTTGTGCTTCTTAACAGGTTCAACATCCCACAAATATAAGGATGGAGAAATGATGAAAATATCAAGGATCAAACGACGTTTAAATGGTATGTCATTTATCCCTCATTGAACTAGTTTACATTACAATCCAATCTAAGGAGAATCTTGTATTCTGCTATGTTTTGTTCTAATTTAATGTTGAAGTTAGGGAGACTAGTATGTGTTCGCACTTACTGATTTGTCCAGTAACAAAATTGGCAACCATACTGGGGAAACATCCACTTTTGTCTTTGCTTCTTTTTTCTTTTTGCTTGCCTGCTTTTGTTGATTTTTCATTCTCTAAGTCACTAGGTGATCCAAGTTGACTCTTAGATCCAGAAAGTTCATTGAAACGCCCTATCATATTGTTATTTTTTCTAAAGTTTCAGTCATCATTGCACCCTACTCTGAGAAGTAGTGCGACGTCATCGCACTGTGTCCTTCTCCTACCTGCGATGATACCTAAACGTCACATTGAGTCACAATGTGACCTATGACGATTTTTGAAGAAATTTTTTGAGTGGCAGTCTTTCTCTTTACACAGATCTTAAATATGGTTTTGGGGTGAATTTTTGGGTTTGATTATAGTCTAATTACAGTCTTCTTGATAATATTTGAATCATATTTTAGCCTTCTTTGCTTTGTTTGAGCTTGTGTGCTTTTGCAAGAGTTGATCTCTTTCTTTGAGTGTCTTTCACTTACAAATTAGCATTGTTTTTTCTTTAGAATTGTTTAGTGAAAGAACATTTATTTTTTTGAATAGTTTGTTTTAATTTTTGTTTTAGATTGGGGCCATCCTTGCATTTGAAGTAGTGAAATTGCATGGTTTTTGGCATTTTTGGTCTTGAATTCTTAAAAAAAATTGGAGTTTGGGGGGGCCTAGAATCGTGTATTGGTGTATAGTCTCTTTGGATCATTTCTTAAAGATCTTGATATTGATGAGTTTAAAAACGTTTTGGGACATTGTGCATCTGGGAATGATAAATGTTTTATCCTTCTCGTAATATAGATTTCATCGAGGTGAAATATTTTCATTCTCATTCTTTGCATTGTTTAGAGTCGGTCAAAACATCATTTAGTCCACACCATTTTATTCTTGAGTAAACAACAACCTTAAAATAAAGTGCTTATAAAAATTGATTAGACATTTTTATATTTTTTGGTAGCAAACCTACATTAGCTTAGGGTGTAGGGCTTTGGAATAGGTATGAAATATAACTTTCCAAAGATGTAAAAAAACATAGAATATTGTGCTAGGGAGTGGTAAATCCACTTATTACATTTTTTCCTGGGAATCCCTTCACACAGAAGGGTCAATCATGAGGTCACATTGAGAGTAGTAGAGTGACTAACCTTGCTTTGTTGGTCTCGGTGTAGTGGTTACGCGTATTATTGGGGATCACTTGAGAAAACAACCCTGTGCGGGTCTTCTCAAGTCGATTTAGGGCTTAGTTACCCTGCCCCTGCGCATGTATCAAATTGTCAATTGTTTCTCTAGGCATGATTGTTGTATTTGGTAAACTTAGTGGCCTTTCTCTTTAGGGTAATACATGAGGTGACAGTGAAGGGGAAGTCTTCGCTGTAACTATAATCAACATTGGCCAAACTCACTTGGGCTCCTTAGAGGGTAAATCCACATTTATTGTGTGGAAGATTGCACCAAGGCATAATTCCATTAAGCATGTCGTCAACGTAACTTTTCCATCTGCTCTATCTCAACCCCTTCTTACATTGTTTTCGCGACATTGTATTTAATCACCAAATAGTGTGTTCATTGTGAGAAGGTTTTAGTTGTTTGCTTGCTTCCTAGATTTTTAACGTGTGTTGTTTTTTTTTCCTAGCAAACTCTAGGTTGGATCTGTGTTTAATGGCGTCAGTTCCCAGAATGACCAATGATGCAACCCCTTCTCTGGGGGAACCTTTTTTTTTTCTTTTTAATGGAAACATTGTTCCTCCTTACATCGCTACTTTGAGCCTTCCAGTTCTCAAAATTGGATTACCAGTATGGTTGTTTTCCACTTAGGTAATCCTAAATGAAGTTGGTGCTTTGGTTGTAAGCACTTACCCCCAAGAGAATCAACCTCATGTTGATCCTTCTCCTTCTACACCAGTAAGATATTCATCTCCTTCTTCACTTGCAAGGTCTTCTTCCATTTCATCTTCTTTACCTAGTGAAAGCTCTGAAGCTAGTAACCCAATGGATAAGAAGAAGAAGAAAAGGAAGATTAAGAAGAAGTAAAATAAGCAAGGTTCAAATATTCCAACCACTGCCAGACATGTTGGAAAACAACTAGTTACTAATAATCATGTTGGGAGTGTTGATGATGCCAAGATCACCCAAGCAACCGGTAAGCCCAAGTACCCTTGTAGGATTTGGAAGGGTAGCCATCTTCTAAGGATTTCCCTGGTCTGTCCAAGGTTATAGAAGCATGGTCTACATGTCCTCACCATCCCATGTTGTCAACCTCTGAACAACATGCTGATGAAATGCCATCAACTAGTCAAGATACCGTTGGGAAGAAGAAAAGTAGAGTCAAGTTCCTGTGTAGGTTATGTGGAGGGATTAATCAAAATCACCTTTTCCCTTGTATGGACGAAGCCTTCAAATTACTGGAAGACATGACTATTTCCTAGCCTCAACTTCTGGCTGCTTACTGCAATTTTACTCTCAACCCACCTGTAGTTGATGAAATGATCAATCTGGTCCCTTCGTCAGCCGTTCTGGTTGATCAGGTAGTCAATATAGTCACGTCCTTAGTTGAACCAACTTCCAAAGTGGTCAATCTGATCCCATCCTCGGTCGATCCCACTCTCCCGTTAGAGAGTGACACCCAAACAGTTGATCCATTTCCATCTGTCGAACCCATTATCCCCTTGGCAAATGCAACTCAAGTGGTCGATCTAATATCGTCATCAATCAATCCTACTCTCTCACTAGAGAGTAAACCTGATACTGCCCACATTTTACTTATTGATACATAATCTACCGTGCTAGGGGGCATTCCTCTTTCTCCCGTGGAACCCCCTCCAAGTAATGAAGCTATCCTTTTTTATTGGGGTGCACTAACTAGACCTCATATTCCTTCTCATATTCCTTTCAAGATTGTCGTACAGGTTTACATTCCTCAAACATTGATAGACGAAGGTGTGTTCGTTAGTAGTTTTTCCTTTGTTTCTGGGAAAGTTTTGGGTTATCCTCATCTTGTGTCGTTTACTTCGAATATGTTATCTTTTAACAGAAGAATCAATCAACCTTTAGGGAGCCTTCCTTAGTTTCCCATAACTTTGGGAGGGAAACCTATCTTTATTGACATCATGGTAGTCCAAGACCCCTGGATTTCTATTTACTCCTTGGGTGAGATTATGTCTATGCCATGAAAGCTATCATGTTCACTCTTTTTTTGTGTGATATCTTTCCCTCACGATGGAATAATTGTAACTATTGATAAACCTTCATTTGTTGGTCTTGACTTGACCATCAACTCAATGACCTCCCTAAATGATTCTTATATGCAGACGGTATCACCCCTACCCCAAGTCAATTGTGTGGCATTGTCTCTCATGCCTTCAGTTGCCAATGAAGATGAGCCTCTCATTGTAACCTCAATCTCTTATTACTTGGATCTGGTAGTTGACATGGTGATCTCTTTGATAGGGATTTTAGAGCATGATCTCCTTACCCTTGTCGTGGCCCTCGACATGTGTTACTTCTAGAGTGTATTTCTTCCATTAAGTGAATATATCTTGGAATCCATGTCCTAGTTTTGTCCCTTAACATGGTGTCCTTCCAGATCATTGTCCTCTTGGAAGCCATGATTAAGAAGAGGAGTTTGGGCATGGTTTTCTGATTTCAAGCTCGTTAAAAAATGAAACCATCTACGATGATAGCTTTGTGTCTCTGTGGAAACCTCATTAAACAATGAAACAAAGCCTATGAGGATAGTTTTTGTGTCTCTGTAGAAACCTCGTTAAAAATGAAATAGAGGTTATGAGCATAGTTCTTATGTTGTGTCAAGCTCGTTAAAAAATGAAATAGATTTCCCCCCCTCTCTGTTTGAGTCAAGTCCTTCGTCTAGTATTTGAAGCTTCATTTCATTCGCCTTTACAGTTGGACGAAATGAAGCTTCGGAGGGGATTTTTTTACAACCTCTGGACTTCATGCTGAAGTTAAGTCACTAGCTTCTTAAGTTGGGGATAAAGTACTAACCATCCCTGGATAATGCATTGGGAAGTCACAAGCATAGTTTTCTCTAGTTCAAGCTTGTGTAACAATGAAACCACCTACTTCAAGCATAGTTTCGTCTAGTTTTAAGCTTGTTTAAAAATGAAACCAAGTCCAAGCATAGTTTAGTTTAGTTTCAAGCCTGTGTAAAAATAAAATCTATCCCAAGAATCGTTTTGTTTTGTTTTAAGCTTGCGTAAAAATGAAAACAATCCCGAGCTTAGTCTTTTCTCTTTCTCTTACTCGTAAATACATGAGAATGTAACCGAGTGAACATTTTTCACTTTTTTGGAATCGTAAAGGTTATACAAAAAAGGAACCCCCTGGAGTTCCCTTTAAGCTCTTTTTAGACTCTCTAAACATGAAAATATTTCCAATCGATCTTGTTCTTTTCACGCTCATTAAAGTATTTGAAGAAAACGTCTGTTGAGCAGTAGATTATTTTTTTTTTGGTCTCATCAGTCTATTTTATGAAAAATGACATTTTTGAGTTTTCTTTAAGTGTTTTTCAAACTCTCTAAACATGAAAAACTCCTGAGTTTTATTTCTTTGGACTCGTATGGGACCGAACCACTCCTTCCTAGGGTTTGTTAAAAATACTCCGAGGCACTCATCTGAAGGATGAGCTTACATTTCAAGCATATGTTATCCTTCTCAAGCTTGTGTAAAAATAAAGAGGTACTCGCCAGAAATGGTGGGGGGGGGAATTGAGAAATAAATGTATATATGTATCTGTGTTAGTGGCAGTAAGTCGCTCTTGAACATGACACCCCTTTTCACTGTTGTATATGGGTTGGGAAATCCATTTGTCTCTTTTTTGATCATCCACAATTCTATATATTGGGTCCTCCTTGAGTCAATGCTACCAAGAAAATTTTCATGTCGTTCATATGTTCAAGAGAAGTTCAACCTAAACAAGCCTTCTATCGAGTCGTCCATTTGCAGTCCTCAAATGTTTACCATGTCGACCTTCCCTGAGTCAGTTCTGAATCACTTTATACTATGATCTACTTCAAATATGTTACATGTTTCGTGTCATTGACGAGGGATACATTAAGGCCCTCCTATGGTGAGTCTTTTCCTATTGACTTCAACTCATTATCCAAGATTTAGATTTAGAAATCATTTAGTACCTTGGAACCTGCATGCCTCAATGGCAGGTTTCCTCATTTTCAACAGTGGGTTCACATCATTGACTTCTGATTGGAAAATTCCATTGAGTGTTCAACTTCAACTCATTAATTAAAATTCGTTGGATTGTACTAGAGTACCTTGGGGGTCATTGACATCAATGGTGATTTCCCTCGCACTTGTTAACGATATCCATTAATGACCGGTAATCAAGTGGTTTCTACCATGTTCGACTTCGACATGTGTAATCACATGGATAGATTCGTACTTTGGGATGATGAAAATGAAGACCCTGGATACTCTCACATAGATCCAGGTTGTGATGGAGTATTCGTAAGTTTGTACTGACACATATATCCACTATGTATTTCTCGTGGCTATGTCCAAATTTGAGTCTTTATAGCATAGATCCACAGTGTATTTCTCATGCCTATGTTGAATCATAATGACATTGAACCACAGTGTATGTTTGGTGGCCATGACTCACTTGAAACTTATGCTTAGAGTCACTTGTAGTATGCATATGAGAATGCCTACCTCAATAAATGGTATATTATTATGCATATGCTTGTTTGTTGGCAGGTTTCTGACCGATGTGCTCCTTGTTCTTGACACACACATTCTACAAAGTATTTCCATTGTCACATGTTCCAACTTCATACTTTGGGGGGAATTCTGTTACACATTATTTTGGTCACCACCCTGATCACCAATGATATTTGTATTGCTTACTTCTCTATTCCTTGAAGCTACTGAAGAAATAAAAGTTTCTCCCTGAGAAATAGAATCATATTTCCTTTATTGAAAACCCTACCAACGAAGATTGTCACACATTTCCAGATGTTAAGGCTGCGATGATCCATGATCGTCTCATGTTGCACCATAGTGGAATGCAGTGTCTTTGTAGGTTTCTTGTGTTTAGGGTACGACCATGCTCAAACAAAGGAAAAAGGTGAAATTCTCGAATGTTCTAGAATGGAATCTTCGAAAGGATGAGGTGGCCTCCGATCAGTTTGGATCTCACTCGCTTCTCTGATTTAGTGGGATCATCCTAATATCTTCATCCATCCCTATTTACTCTATATAAAGAGGTATCTCTCATGGGAAAAGTTGGTCTGGCTTATGCATGGAGAATTTTGCTAAAGATTGTACTTGTGATAGCTTTGCTTTAGCTTTCCAAGTCAGGTTGTGAATAGTTTTCATCAAAATAATTGGAGCAAAGGTGTGTATGTTGAGGAAAAGGGCCATTGGAAGGGACCTTGCAAAATCAAGGCATAGGTTGTATTCTCCACTTTCATCAATATAATGCAGTGATACATTTTTTCCCTATAAAAGTGTCTCCATTTTTATTGCATAACTCCTTGATCTTATGCATAGGTTTTATTGGAATATATATATCATTTCTCTCTTTCCTTGTTGGTTTGTGCTTCTTAATAGGTTGAACATCCCACAAATCTTTGTCGGAGACTGTTTGTTAGGGTCGTCTTTGTCATACTTCGGTTGTTACGTATTTGCAGACCTGAACTCCCGTTTGTTCTGGTGCTTAAATTTCTGCTCGATTTTGGCAGCATATCGATAAGCAGCACCGAGTGATGAGATGTCCAGAAAATCAATTTCAGTTTTGATGTATATGTGTAGAGCCCCACGGTATTTCAGAACCAAATGTCGCTAGGAGTCCTTGATACCCATCTTGGTGCACAAGGTATGGAAGGTATTGGTGAACTCCAGAACTGCTTGGCCCCTCTCTTTCCACAGTGTGGTCCATCTCATGTACTGGTCCTCATAGTTGCCAACAGGGTAATTCTATTCCTTTACCGCATCCACAAAAAAATCCCAAGTGGGATCGACCCCATATATTCCAGACTCCTCTGTGGAACTTTGCTCCCAGTAAGTTTCCCACCAATGTTTGACATGAAGGAGATCTTTAAGGAGTGCGAAGGTGAT
>JASDQU010504717.1:33112-80826 GCA_032191745.1 Picea mariana | reverse complement strand
AAGTGGGTGCTTGAACACAGGAAGTTGTAGCTTCCATCTGGTTGCAGCCAGAGAAACTAGGGTGGCAGGGTGGTGCTAGGGAGAACAGGTGTTCTCTGTTATGCAGGTTGGAGCCTGTGTAACTGGAAGTTGGTGCTTCCATCCATTTGGTGCTGGAATATTCAGGAAGTTGGTGCTTCCATCCAGTTGGTGCTAGAATACTCAGGGATTTGGTGCTTCCTTCTAGTGGGTGCTAGAGAAACCAGAGAGTTGGAGCTCTCAAACAAGTTGCATCTTGTAAAACAGAGGTAGCAGCCTCACATTGAGTTGGTGCTCAATTGTATATGATGTACAGAACTGAAAAAGACTGCCTATCATTTCGAAGAAGAAGAGGTTTTCTCCCTTTATGGGTTTCCTCGTGAAAATCTGTCTCTGTGTGTATTTTATGTGTGACTGATGATCTTTACTCTTACTGTCCATATGCTGTATGTTGCTTGATGACACATGAAGACATATTAATAACTGTTAAGAAGGTATAAAATTGTTTAAGCTTATAAACAATTGATTCACCCCCCCTCTCAGTTGTTTTAGTTTTTCCAACAGGCTCTACATCAAGCGTCCCGTGCACAGATGAACTGTGTATTCTAGTGCTTAAATGCACAAATATTTGACTGGATCACTATACACTGCTAGATTGTATGAAGAGACAACTGATAGATTGTCGGTCGCAGACGCAGAGGAAGTTTGGGTTTGGGACAATTCTATGATCTTTCTTCTTTGAAAGAGTTCCTAGTTTCAGTCCTCAAGTGGTGGTATGAGGACATCAAGCCTCTCTTCCTGCAGTTTGTAGATGGGAAGTGTTACTGCCACGATAGGGTGGTGGAAGGACCAATGAGTCCTTTGATGATGATTTCTTTGCTTGGTTGTCACGACATATCCCAGTCATACAGGATTACCCTTATGCTGGGATTGATTTCTAAAGAGATCCTGAGATACATTTACCTTCTGGAGAGGATCGAGGAGAGATGGGTAAGTTTGCATTTTTTGTTTTTTGTTTTTTGTGAAACATATGTAATTTTTATGTTGTTTTTTTTTTTTTATATATATCATTTTTTTTATACCAGAGTATTTGACAGATATGTGTCTATTATGTGCAAATGTGGGACCAGTGTGACCTGTGGATTACGTGAGGAGAAGGCATCATCCTCGGTCAGGGGCTGCACCTGCCACCGTAGGGGGACCACCAGCAGCAGGAGAGCTTCTACCCGGTGAGGCTGAGAGAGTTTTGAGATGAGTCAAGCGAAACTTTACCTCACTCACTCACACATTCCCTATGGAAGAGATTGAGGATCTGCCACCATCTATGCAGCCTCATGTAGTGGGGGCACCACGGACGTGGGTCCGACTGTTTCAGTGTTTGGAAAATGCTGTTGATCATTACAACAGGGCCCATAGGCCCTGAACCTAGTTAGTCTAGACTTTTCACGTGCAGAGAGCACTACTTGTATATATTTTTGAGGGCATAAGCCCCATGACTCATTATTGGTCATACTTTTGAGGTGCTTGTGTCCACCTATGTACTCTGATGATTATGATATTATATATGGATTTTTATGTATTTTTGTGTCTTATGGATCATATTTGCATTTAAAATGTATTTACATGTTTATGTGTATGTATTTTTATATGTGAGTGAGATGCCGGTCTAAAATTTGATTATCTAGAGTATCTATAATTTGGTTTAATCTCCTAGGAACATGAAAATATGTAATATAATCAAAGCTTTGTTTTAAGAGATGTACCCTAAGGAATCATTGGTGTAAATTCGGATCATGAACACGGTAGACTCTATTTAACTGAGACACAACCAACTGAGTGTCTAAATAGACCCAGAGATGAGAGATACCAAATGTCAGGGCGTCACAAAGAAACTCAATAACTGCACTGTACTCGACGACATTGTTTGTGGTGTCACCTAAGAATATACCTCCAGAAGATAATAACTAGCCTCGAGGTGTAAAAATTACCCAATTTGTGGAGGCAAGCCTCTGAGTGTGATGGCTAGCACCGTCTGCGTACCCAATGAACACCTCTAATTCACTTGACATCTACCACAGTGACAAAAGATATCATCAAAAATGACACGTTCATAATACTAAAAGAAACTAGAAAGTAATAGTACAAAGACTATACATATGTTACAAAAAGTTACCCAAGGTGACCTACCTATGAGTAATACTTCTTGAGGTAGAGCCCATTTCTAGGCTCCGCCAAAGCATTTCCCTCAAAGTCGACAAGACGATAAGCACCCTTTTTTAGAACCTCTTTTATGATGAAAGGTCCGAACCACATGGGTTTGAATTTTCCTGCCCTTAGGGGTTCCTTATCTTGGTCATAGACCAGGACAAGGTTGTCTTCAGAGAAAATCTGAGGACAAACGAACTGATCAACTAACACTTGACTTTATGTTTGTGAGCCTTGCTGTCCAGGGCCGCATCATGACGCTACTCATTGAGCCACTCAAGGTATAATAACCATTCTTCAAGTGGAGAAGTGTCTGGCAATAACTGTACTGCCAACTTTAGGGACAGGATCTGACATTCAATAGGAAAGACTGCTTCCAGCGCGTAAATGAGTTGAAAAGGTGAGAAACTGGTTGCAGTCTTATCAGATGTTTGGTAAGCCCATAATGTCGAGTATAACATCTAATGCCAATTTGACTTGGCAGAGTTGATCGTTCATTGTAGGATGGTCTTAAGAGATTTATTTACAGCTTCCACCTGAGCATTTGCTTGGGGGTAGTAGGGTGACGAATGTTCTTGCTGCAACCCAAACTTAGATGTTAACTCAGTCATCATCTGGTTCTAAAAGTGACTGCCATGGTCAGTGACAATCTCTCTCGGGACATCGAACCTTGCTATTATCTGGTTGAATAAAAAGAGAGTTGTAGTCTCTCCATCATATTTAAACGTTGGCATAGCTTCGACCCACTTCGTGAAGTAGTCTACGACTACAATGATATAACGGTGCCCCCTTGCTGAAGGAGGGTTGCATGTAGTGTAATCAATCCCCCACTTGGTGAAGGGACCAAGTGTGATGATAGGAAACATGGGAGTGGGATGTGCCCTCATATTCTGAGAGAATATTTGACACATGTGGCACTTCTTGACCGATTCGATACAATCTTTTATTAGTGTTGGCCAGAAGTAACCTGCTCATAAAATCTTTTGGGTTTTTTCCAACCCAGACAAATGACCACCACATGCTCCGATATGGAAATCGTTAAGCATGATAATTGCTTCTTCGTGAGTGAGACATCGGTGCAGGATGTAGTCTATACCTCTTCGATACAACGTATTGTCGAATATGAGATAATTCTTGGCTTGATGGCATATATGACGACACTGATCACGAGAAGCCGAGGTGGGGCACTTCAAATTCTGGAGATAGATAAGTATATCTCCGTACCAAGGATCTGAAGATGTTATAAAAAACATATTTCCTCTTATAGGCGACTCTTTGGCACAACATCACCTGACTCAACTGAAAGTTTCAAAATAAGTTCTGCGAAGACCAGTGAATTTTTGGATTTCGCTGAAACGAAGTCTAAGTCAAATTCCTGGAGGATGACTGTCCATCTACTGATCTTTCTGCCTATTACCCGTCGTGTCAAAATGTATTGAAACAGATTCACAATGGCAATGATGGTGGTCTTGCAAAACATAACATAATGACAGAACCGTTGAACAGCATGGACTGCTGCCAACACAAGTTTTTCGATATGAGAATAATTGAGTTCCAGTTCGACTAGTCCTCGGCTTAGGTAATAGATCACATATTCTGAGAACAAATCATCTTCTTGAACTAAGACCATGCCGATGGTTGACTCTGCTGCAACCAAGTATAATAAGAAATCCTTGTCATAGTTAGGTGGCTGAAGCAGAGGGGTAGTTGTGAGGGCATGTTTCAACACTTTGAAAGAGCATTGAGCGACATCGTCCCAATAAAAAGGAACATTTTTCTTCAATAAGTGCATAAATCCATTTGTGATTTCAGCATAGTTAGCGATGAAATGCCTTAAAAAATTCGCCTTGCCTTATAGACTCTGAAGTTGAAGGATTGTGAGTGGGGGAGGCAAATGAATTATTGCCTCAACCTTGAGAAGATCAACCATGATCCCTGTTGTTGACACTATGAAACCTAACAAACGTCCTGATGTTATGCAAAAGCTGCACTTATTTGGATTCAAGCGAATCCGGAAGTAACGACATTGCTCAAAGATAAATCGGAGGTGTATGGGATGATCTGTTCTCTTGCGAGATCGAGATGCTAAATAATCTAAATAGGCATTGAATATATGCTTGAGATCATGGAAAGCAAAATACATGGCCCACTGAAAGGTCACTCCAGCATTTTTGAGACCAAAGGTCACTCCAGCATTTGTCTCATTGTGTGCCAACTTGTTTTATGAATCCCTATCATTCGTTGGAGCATAGTTACGAGAACTTTGTTAATTGCTTTGACTTGGCCGTTGGCTTGTGGGTAATAGGGCATTGAGTTTTCATGGTGAAGACCCAACTTTTCAGTAAGTTCAAACATCATGAAGTTTCTAAAGTGGCTATCGTGATCAGTGACGATAGCCTGGGGAACACCAAAATGAGCTATGATGTGATTAAAAATGAATAATGTTGTTGTCTTTCTAGTGTTGTCAAATGTCGGCATCGCCTCAGCCCATTTCGTAAAGTAATCGATGGCTACAATAATGTATCCATGCCCCTCGACTGGGTGAGGGTGACATGTCATGAAATTGATGCCCCATTTTGCAAAGGGACCAACTGAGACCACAGGGTGAAGAGGAGCAGGATGTGACCGTATCTTGTTATTATAGGTCTGGAAAGCATAGCATTTTTGAACGACAAATATGCAGTCGTTAAATAAAGAAGGCCAAAAATACCCGGCTCATAAGATCTTATGGGCAATAGCATACCCAAACATATGACCACCACAGGCTCCAGAATGGCAGTCATTTAGAGCTCTCTCAGCCTCGTCTAAAGTGAGGCAAATTCGAAAAATAGAATCAATCCCCCGACGATAAAGAGTGTCCCCGAGGATAATGTATTGATGAGCTTGGTATCATATTCAACATCGTTCAGTACTAGACAAAGTTGGCCGGAAAGTCTGGGTTTGGAGATATATAATGATATCACCATACCAAATATCATCAGTGCTAATAAGGAAAAGAGATTCATCAGGTAATGAATCAGCTGCTACATTCTCCATTTCAAAATAGGGAAAGTCACATATCAACTCAGCAAAAACTAAGGATTTCTTGGACTTGGTGCATTCGAATTCCAAGTCAAACTCCTAGAGTATCACAATCCATTTGGAGTATTTTCCCCCTAGCAATTGATGTGTAAGAATGTGTTGCATAGGGTTGCAGTTAGAAATCACTATAGTCTTGCGTGAGAGGATATAGTTCCGAAAGCGTTGGACGGCTTGGACGACAGCCAAAGCCAGTTTTTCGACATGTAAATACTTGATTTCGGTAGACATGAGACTTCGACTCAAGTAGTAAATTACATGTTCATCATTAGCATCATCCTCTTGGACGATAACCATACCAATAGTGAAATCCGAGGCAGCAAGGTAAAGGAAATAATCGCGACTGTACGGGGGGAAAGAGAAGTGGAGCACGCGTTAGGGGCAATTTCAAAGCTTCAAAAGCATTGTTGGCGTGGTATCCCAGACGAACTCTGAACCCTTTTTGAGGAGCCGCATAAATCCACGAGTTATCTCGGTGTAATTTGGGATAAAACGATGAAGAAAGTTTGCTTTCCCCTGCAAACTTTGTAACTGGCAAAGTGTAAAAGGAGGAGGGAGATTAAGGATCTCCTCAACCTTTAACGGATCCACCCAGATCCCTTGATGTGAAATGATAAAACCTAGAAGACAGTCGAATTCGACGCAAAAAATGCACTTATGAGGATTCAAACGTATACGATAGAACCGACAACGTATGAAAATGGCTCGGAGGTGAGTTGGGTGATCAACGTGGTGCATTGAATGAGCAGGTAAATCATCCAAATATGGTTGAACGATGTGCTTGATATCATGGAAAGCATAAGACATAGCGCGTTGAAAAGTTGCGCCAGTGTTCTTGAGACCGAAAGGGAGTTTCCGATAGACAAAAGTACCCCAAGGACAAATAAAAGCGGTCTTATGTTGATCCTAGGGAACAATGTTGATTTGATTATACCTAGAGAAACCATCCATGAGAGAGAAGATTTCACTTCCGGCGCAATCATCTACAATCTGATCGACGAAGGGGGTAGGAAAGTTGTCTTTGGGACAAGCTTTATTGATATCCCTATAATCAACGCATACACGAATGGTGCCTTGTTTCTTGTCAATTGGGACAAGATTGGAAACCCAGTCTGTGAGAGCCACCGGGTAAATAAAGCCAGCTTTAAGAAGTTTCTCAACTTCAAGCTTGATAGTCGCTGCTTTACATGGGTGAACTRGACGAAGGCGTTGTTGGATGGGTTTAGCGTCAGGGTATGTCTTTATCTCATGTATCACAATTTCAGGGTCGATACCCAACATTTCTTCATAGCTCTAGGCAAAKATGTCACGAAATTCTTTGAAAAGGGATGTATAGGTGACGAATTTGTCAGAAGAATACGAAGCTCTGATATGGACATTTTCGACAATCCCAGGTTTGACAGATATGTCAAGGGGAATCGYGGGAAAGATATTGCTTAAGTTCCCTTCAGAAAACACATCGTGTGAGGACYCGAGAATGGTTGAAATGACGACAACGGTCGATATCCATTGATAGTTCTCAAGGGTATGCTGCTCCAGAAAGAGGATGGAATGATGATGTCCATCATCCCAAGGGGTTTCCTCCATGACAGAGATGATCATCTCATCAGTGGGAAAAATGACACAAAAAGGATTGGGAGACAACTCACCAAGAGAGGGGGAAGAAGGTGTTGCCGATTGAATGGCCTGATAGGCGGATTCAACTAGACTTAACGACATTTCATCGCCGTAACAAAGATGATCTCCAGGGCCAGGTGCTATCCAGGAGTCATGAGACACAGGAAGTTCATGAATTGATGTGGAGCTCATGTTGATTGAAGCAAAGGATGAGCATGGAACATCGGGCGGTGGAATGGGGAAAGTACCCATTAACAAAGAGTCGTTGAGAAGGCCTACACCGATGTTCTCATAACCCGGTGGGGTTTTAGCGATGAACGGTACGTTGCCAGTACGGGAATCAGAATTAAAGAAGGCTAGTTGGTCGACGGTGACGACCTTCCCTTGATGTGGGAAACATACCACACAAAAAAGGGTCGACACAACTGCGTGCATGGAATTGATCCAGCTGTGGCCAAGCAAAAGATTGTAATCAAGGGGAGCATCGAAGACTTCCACTTCAACTTGGACCGTTTTTCCTTCTAGCATGATGGGCAACGAAGGAAGGACACCGTAGGGCTTAAAACTGGAGCCATTGAAGGCTTTAAGAGTGTTCTAGGATTCGTTCAAAGGGGGAGAGCCAATGGCTTTCCAACAAGTAAGAGAAATGACACACGTCGAGGCATCCTCGTCGATAACAGTTCAGAAAATGTTTTTGTCAAAGACAATCACTTGGATCTGGAATGCGAGTTGAGGGGGTAACCTTGGAATGTGATCTTCCATGTCAAAGATTATTAAATTCATCTCCGTCGGGTCGATTCCACCAATAGATTTCAACAACGCCTTCCGTTGTGTGGGACAACTTTGAAGGACTTCGAGGGATGACATCGCAGAAGGTGCTTGGGCCAGATCTTCAACAATGCTGTAGTTATGGGCAACACGAGCATGAGGATTGAAAGCCGATTTTTGAACGACGCCCTTTGGGGGGGGTCAAAGAACTGTGTCGAGGCTCGGTCGTTCAAGATGAAGAGGACCATTGGTAGGTGGAGTCGCAGGAGAGGGTTGTACTGAGGAAGGAGGTAGATCATCAACCTTCTCTTTAGAGGGAGAATAATCTTTGGCTCGAGTAGTGAGTGAAACATCGCTCTGCTTTGAATCGCCAGTACACATCAATACATAAGATGTAGTAGAAGATGAGGGTTGGTCATGAATGACCAACTGAGCCTGTTGTTGAGATAGGAAGGGTTGGGACAAAACAACCGGAGCAGGTGGTTTTGGAGCTCCTTGAAGGAACTTAGTGACCTCGGCGCATCATGGACAATCCTTCGTGTAGTGATTATCACCACAGATAAGACAAGGGTAAAGTGGTTTTCTCTTATCCTGATCGTCAACATAGGTAGTTTTGGTTTTCTCTGCTTGAGAAGTATTTTTTCCCTCCTTATTCTTACCCCTTCCCTTTTTGGATTTATTTTTACTGGCTGGGGTAGATTGAACTGCATTGACCTCAAAAGTCTTGTCGGTGGGAGGGGCAGGAGACAGATCATTTTGAACATTAGAAGAAGCAGGTTTGGGGTTTGCGCTTGAAGCAGAATGTGGTTGGGCTTGGAAAGTACCAATCACACTGTCAGCTGCATGTGAAGTAGCCGGAGTAGTTGAAGTGATGGAAGTAGAAGGACGAGGTAAGTCAGGGAGTAAGTAATAAAGGGTACCCATTTGTGAGTAAATGAGGTCAAGGTATTGAGCATGACTTATGGCCTGCTCTTCCATGACCACTCCACCCATGGCAATGTCACAACTGATGTCATTCACAAATGATTTTGTAAACCATTCTGCCGGCAACTGATCAGGGAGTTCGAGTTTAATGAGACGTCGTCTCCGTCGCCAATCATGAATTTGATCAGATATATGAGTGGCGTTGTTTTGTTTGAAGGAAGTCAAAATCTTGGTCCCCATGTCATAATGGATCGGTAACTGGTAGTGTGTGAGGAAAGCCATAGCTAGGGTGTTGAAGTCAGAGAAGAAACTTCGTGGAAATTTTATATACCACTTCACAGCAGAACCTATGAGGGTTCGTTGAAAAAGATGTAAACGAATAGAGTCATCCATCAACGAGTTGGATGAGCACCAGAGGTGAAAAGTCATAACTTGATTGTTCAGGTCCTCTCCCGCTTTGCCGTCGAATTTAGGAATGTCCAATGGTAGCTTGGCTGGTATAGTAGGCCACTGGGGAGAGTGACGAATTGGATCATTTAAAATCCTTGACAAATCTGGAAGATCCAAAGTGGCGATAAAGAGTAACTGTCGATTCACCTGCGGGTACTGGTGGCTTTGGGAAGGAAGCCTCATCGGCAAACCAGTAGGACCATAAGCAGTCTGCATATAATGTGAAGACCCAGGCAGATTCGATGGTGGTTGGAGAGGACAGTAGCTCATGGGATTGTATCCTGGAATAGGAACATGAGTTTGAGCAGTCGAGCCCCAAATAGGATTGAATGAACCTGAAGATGGTTGGCCCATACTAGGGGGTATACGGATGCAGCTGGACACTGCTACCCCCCAGTCGATTGAGGAGGATGTTGTATCAACTGATTCCAATACTAGGCCAAGGACGGAGGTATGTTTTGTCCAAAAGGTGGGGTCGATCCTCCCATCGAAGGTGGTGTTCCAATTGGGGGCAGTGTTCCAATTGAGGTTTGTGTTCCAATTGGGACTTGCATGCCAATAGGAATTTTCCCACTGAAAGGGGGTTGAGTCATGCCACCTTGGTGAAATTGTCCACCGACGAGAATCTGATAATTTGGTGGTGAATGACAGTATAGTGCCACTAGGATTAAGATTTCCAGTAGAAGACGAGGAAGGTCCTCCAAAAGGAAATTGAGGGAGTGTTGGAATAAAACTGGGAAGAGAGTGCCCAGAAGAAGAAGGACCACTAGGAGAGTCAAATGGGGTTTGCGCAGAAGTAGGAATGGAATTATTCAACGCATAGTATCCAGGTGGTAGTGTCGGAGTGACGTTGGGCATTCACGGTGTGCTGATGGGAGCGAGACTGACCGCAGTAAACCTAGTTGGAACACTCGTAGTATCTGTGTGATGGGCCATTTCGATAGGGACATTAAAGTGATAGGCTTTAGTAAATGATACTGTCTCTAGACTAGAGATTGCGGAAATCATAGGTGGGGTGATTTCGAAAATCACAGGTGAACCTGGACCAAAAAGGTCCCGTCGAAAAACACCTGTAGACCAAAAAAGATCTTGGCCTTCTATGCCGAGAAAGGGTCCAATTGGTGATCCAGAAGATGTAACAACTCAGTCTCCAGAAGAATTTAGTCGCATAAACAGTCGCTCAGAATCAGGGTGAAGTCAAAAGTCCTCTCGAGTATTGGTGATTTAGAAGTGTTCTAGAGAGTCAATTCATTCCACTTGTGGAGTGGTGACGACAAGGACTTCACCTTGCCGAGGAGAGCCCTCAGGTCTACTTGTAGGCAAGGGTTGAGAACCTTCCAGATGCTCTGGAGATAAACCCTGCATTCTACGTGAACGACATGGAGGAGAAATTGTAACCGAGTGACAAACTTCACGAAGAAAATCTTATGGTCAACTTTGGTAACATACAACATGCGCTAGTAAACAAAATCTAGAAAGAAACACCAAGCAAACAAGACCTTCTAATTCCGAAGCCACTAGTTGGTGATGAAATCCAACGTCGCAACAACGAGACAAGAAGGGGCTGGGCTAAGGTGGAAAAGTTACGCTGACAATCTCCTTAACGGAATTACACCCTGGTGCAAGCTCCCACACATAATCATGGGTATACCCTCCAAGGAGCCCAAGTGAGTTTGGCCAATGTCGATTCCAGGTACCGTGAAGACTTTCCCCTTCACAGTCACCTCATGTAAGAACCTAGAAAGATAGGTCGCTAAGGTTACCACCAACAACAATAAAGCCTGGGGGAACAGTCGACAGTCTGATCCACATGCAAGGGCAGGGTATCTAGCCCGAAATCAACTCAAAAGGATTCCACTCATCATCGTGGGTATACCTTCGAGTGATCCCCGTAATACATGCAATCTCTACACCGATATCAAAAAAGTAGGGTGAGTAACTCTGCCAATATCAATGCGACCTCATGTTTGACCCTTGTGTGAGAAGGGCTTCCCAGGACAAGATGTTGCAAATGGAATTTAACACTCAACACAAGATGCTATTGTGTGTTTTGTGCTTTGGAGAGTGTATCTCTTTTCCTACTCCAAAGCGCTAGCCTAGCTAAGTGTTGGTGTAATAGAGCCCTAGAAAAGAGTTACTAGATAAATTTTATGATTGCATAGTGTTATTAAGGGCTGTTGTTACTCAAAGGAAGCGGAGATGAAACTGATGTCGTATATGACTCTGAACCAACGATGCATGGATAAGAATTAAATATAGAAATTTTCGTTCAATGAATCCTATGTATGGGAGGGAAACATAAGTTTTCCGGATCAAACTTGAACTACAAGACACAATTTCCTTTAAAATGCAATTGCAACAAATCACACAAAAATAACAATTCTCTATTGTTCCTTTTTCAATAATTTCAACAATTTATTTTCAAAGCTTTCGAAGATGAAAAATGCTTTTGAAAGAAAAACATTTTTTCACTTTTCAAAAAGGACCTACACCATGATGGTGAGAGTGCATAAAATCAACCAATAAACAAGCAATACATAAGAACCCAAACCACTCTTTCAATGGAAACAAAAATAATGAGCCAACCAAACTAATCTTGTCAATTGCATGAGAAAAATGAGTTTTCAAACAATGAGCAAATGATAAAGACAAAGAAACTTAACTTTCAACCGATCATCGGGCCTTAACCAATAAAGTACACTCAGATTCCAAAATCATAAAGTATATCTTTTCCAAGAAAAGTCAAGAAACGAAAGTCAAGACAAAAGTGACAAGAAGAGCCCTTGAAATCCTAAGACTGTTCATGCACAAAAACGAAGACAAGAGAACATCAAACAAAGGTCCACAAAGGTCTAGTTAGGCATTTATAATGATCTGGGTAGTTGATCATGCCAAAGTCTTAAAGAAAAAATTGTGAAAAAATGGGTTCGCAAGCTGAGAGTGTTATACAGTACGAGAATAGGTGATTCTCGCAGGTGAGCTTTGAGGAGAGTGCGAGAACCTCGCACTGAACCTAAAGGCAGGGTGCGAACTCAGTATATTCTCGCAGGCTACTGTGGAGTGTAGTGCGAGAATGTCTGAAACTTGTCAAATTTTTGGAAAAAGACACAAAATTTGAAGAGGCCTCTGGACCCAGAGGGTCTATTAGGGTATCCTGAAGACTCAAAGAATGATATGAATGGAGAAAGGTAAGGCAAGAACAAATGGCCAAGGAAAAATACCAAAAACCACAAAGAAAATGGGATATCTCCCCAGTGGAGTCACTAATTTTGTTATTGGACTAATTGGTAGGTGCAGACACTAACAGATCTCCCTAGATCCACCTGGATCTAGAACAAAACAGGACAGGACATGATTCTTTCCCTAAGTTTTGACCATTGAATTAGCTAGTAGGGAGGAACAAGTAACATACCTTTGTATCGCTTCCTAGGGTCTCTATTGCTCCCGCTTCGCTCCGATGCTCTCGTGAAGTCAAGACCAAGACAACACAAACCAACGAAAGTGAAGATAGCAAAATATATTCAACTGTCAACTTATGTGTATGATCAAGGAATTACACAATAAAGTGAGAATAGCTTTATGGGAAAGGGACATGCCACTGTATCATATTAATTGAAAGTAGAACATTACAACATGATCGCCTTGATGTCACAAGCTCCCTTTCAGTGGCTCTTGGCTCCAATAGACACACTTGCTCAATCCTTGTATGAAGAAGATCAAATCCTCTTGATAGACTTGCTAGAGTCTCCAAGCTTCTGTTCAAGCTAAGTCCTTCACACAATTATTTCACCAATTCTCCAATGAATCTTGCTTAACCTTTTCCATGAGAATTCCCTCAATATATAGGAGAGAATGAGATAGTTACTTGGATAAGAATGATCCCACAATATCAAGGAATCCAGTACAAGGATAACCATTCGAATGCCAACTCATTATTCTAGAAGATTCCCTTCTAGAACCATCGAGAATTCATATTTTTCCAAGCTTTAGGATGAGTTCGCACCCTAGCTATTCAGCACAGTGTGAGAATTTTGCACCCTTGCTTAAGGCAACCTGCGAGAATGGGTCATTCTCGCACCCTGGTATACTAGCAACTTGCGAACCCTCTTCAAAAGTAAGTTTTCTGGGAAGAGATAAATGTAACTTTTCTTAGGAGAAAGTTCTTATGAGGAGCCTGAGTTCACCATCATCAATACATCATCATGATGACCAAAATCATGGGTAACAGATACCATGTTGTCAGAATGAACGACTGTCGAAAGCAGTGAGAAGAGTAGGTGATGGAGACAAAATGGGCTGGCCAATGGCCTTCCAACATGCCAATGACATAATGCATGTCGAGGCACCCTCATCAACCACCGTGCGGAAAATATTTTGAGTAAAATTTTTCATGGGGTGAGCCACTACTATCTGAAATGATACGTGGTAAGGCAGACAAGGTTTTAAGTCAGTTGTATCTAGCATGATTGTACCCGGATTACAAGTCTTGGTAGATCCTAAAGTGGCTAACAAAGCTTTCCTCTGGGAAGGGCAGCTTTGGAGGACCTCCAAAGCGAACATTACACAAGGGGTTTGAGACAAATCCTCCACCATAGAATAGTTCTGGGTGACCCTTGCATTTGGGCTGTGAGAATATTTTTTGAAAATGCCTTTTGGAATGCGTTTCATTGTTTCACCCAAATTATTCTCGATATGGAGAGGAAGAGATGGGAGTTCAGATTCTTTTCCCTTCTCACAAGTGCTTGGTTTACTATAGTCATGAACTCTAGTTGATATAAAAGCATCACCCTTCATCATATACACATTCGCAAATGCGGGATTGTTCGAAGGCAGAGAGGGTCCTTGACTGCCTCCTTCTGCGCTTGTAGAGGCTTGGGTTAGGTTTTTCCCATGTTGAAATGGATTGGTTAACACAACAGGTTGTTGCTGTGTCACAAACTTTTGGGCCTCTGCAAGCCGAGGACATTGGTGGGTTGGGTGGTCTTCCATGCATAGGTTGCATGGATACCTCACCTTTAGTTTCTCAGTGTTTCCCCCACCAGCATTATTAGTGGGTTTCTTATCCCCCTTACCCTTCTTTCGTTGTTTTTTCTTTCCTTTAGGCTGTTGGGTGCCCTTTGGATTTTTCAATTGTACTATGTGTACATCTAACATTTTAGTAGGGGGAGCAACCAAAACAGTCGTTTGGCTGGCCACTATGTGTTGTATAGACAATTTCTGCAGTTGMTTCGTCAGTTGCTTAGYAGGCTTTGTTTGTGTTGAACCAACAATACCATAGGCATGTGGTCCAATTCTCTGTCTGGTTTTATCAAGTATTGAGCATGGCACATCTGGTAAGATCTCATATAATAAACCAGACTGAGAGTAGATTAGCTTAAGCTGTTGAGCTCTCATGATGRCATCTTCTTTGGAAAACACTCACGACATTGCGACGTCTTTGGATAACTGTGGGACCAAATACTTAAGGAACCACTCGAGCAGGAATTTTGGTGGGACTGACACCTTAATTAAACTCTTCCGACGTTTCCATTCTTATATGTGATCAGAGATATGGTCCGCTTTTGTTTGTGCGAAATTGGCCAACAATTCTGTGCCAATGTCATATCTCGCAGGTAATTGGAAATGGTTTAGGAAATCCATTGCCAATTCGTTGAAGGAAGAGTATCTTGAGAAGTCGAGCTCAATGTACCATTTCACGACACTCCCTATGAGAGTACATTGAAACAATCACAACTATACAGAGTCATCTTTCAACGAGTTAGACGAGCAGCAAAGATGGAAGGTGGTCACATGATCTTCTGGATCTTCGTTAGGCTTGGCCTCAAACTTTGGTATGTCCGAAGGAAACTTTGTCAGCATAGGGGGCCAACGCAAATCATGATAGATAGGTTCATTCAACAACCTTGTCAAGTCTAGCAAATGCAAGGTTTCCAGGAAAGGTAGTTTGGGTTGTTGGTGATAACCATGGAAAAAGGGACCTGGAGTTTGACTGGCACTAGGTTTCTAGGAAAAGTTCGGTTGTTGGCCTAGATTCTGGTAAAAACCATGGCCATGACCAGCGTACGGATTCTGCGTGTGAGGAGACATCATCGACTGATTCCAAAAATAGGACGTAGATGGTTGGGCATGCATTACATTCAGAGGACTTTGGGAAGGGTTGCCCCATGCTGATCCCATGGGGATAAGCATAGTACCTTGTCTAGGGTTCCATTGGTTGTGAAAAGAATTGCCCCAGATTGACATTCTTGACGAGGGAACTGATCCCTGCCAAGAATTCCAAGGCCCTGATGCGGGAGAAGTTCGTGGGTTTGCCCCCTGTGCAAGAATAGTACCCTGCATAGGAATAGGTTGTCCGTAACCGAGATTGCCCCCAGTCGGGAAAGCAGCTGACGAGAAAGCGTTGTCACCAAAATCACTGAACAAAGAAAATGGTGTCAAACCTATCGACATATTATGAGAAGGTGGTCCTTGACTCCCTGCTCCAAATAAACAATGGTGTGTAGATGGCCCAGCGGATTGCTGGTGGGTGCTACCGAGCGAAGGGGACGAAAGAGGTATATGACCTCCCCTGTAAGGGAAAGCATTAAAAGGAGATAAAGTGCCCCCCATGTGGCCTTGCAGAGGAGTGTTAGAGCTCCCTACCCCCAGACCTAAAGTCTGTGAATTGGAGTAGGAAAGTACAGGACTTGTACCTGAGCTAGGCATCTCGTATGAGAATGGAGGGCCTGTCACACTAGGTGTGAAAGGGGATATGGCCACTGCCATAGATGGGGTTGGACCACTGTTTGAGGTACAGGCAGTCGAGACCATGGTGGATCAGACCAGTGATGGTGGGTTAGGAGGTGGAAACTCTCCTGTGGTGACAACCATAGTGGGAATTAAAGAATTCCCAGACGAAGTGACAACATTTGTTTCCATTGCTGCATGCGACACTATCTCGCACTCATAACGGTGAATTAGTATGATGATGGGTGCTGAAAGATCAGTGGTTGGAGTTTCAAATGGACCTAGAGATTTCTCCCTAAAGTCTAAAATAGTTGTTTCCTCTGGATGTTGTTCGGGTACAATTTCTTATGACCTAGTCGCTTCAAAGGACCCTTGTTGGTCTAGCTTTCTCCTTAGTGGTGGCGGAGGTGGCCCTAGTGTAACCGGTGATAGGCCCAGAAGCCTTTGCGACTGGTATAGCTTGTGATCCTCCACTGTGTGAGAATATCAAAGACACCCTAGGGATTTCTATTCGTTCAAAATACAACACACACTAAAAATTCCCTCCAAGATAAAACACGCAAACACTAAACTAGTTGGAAAAACAGTTACAACAACCAACACTAGAGCAACTTACCGGTGCAAGTGCAACTCGAACACGAAATCACCCTCTAGGTATACTCTACAAAGCATGGCCCTATTTCTGTCCTAGGTATCACGGTATACCCCTGCAGTCACCTACGTATGTCTCTAAAAAGATCGGCAACTAGGTTGCCAGTGCACGAACAATCACTAGGTGGGTACAGTCGAAAGTCGGGTAGACCACAATGAGTAGGGTATCGAGCCTGAAACCTGTCAAGGGTATCAAAGGTAATTGGTCCGGAAGAAAACTGAGGACCTCGAATGGATTTGAGACCCACAAAACTCCATGGCAAATACAATCCAAAGAATACCGAGACAAGCCCTCTATATGTGTTCTCCACTACGATTGGTCCAGCTTTGGAGGGGTTATCTCTGCTACCTTTCCACCCATGACCTCGTGTTTATCCCCTATGTTAGAGGGGGGTCCCGGATAAATTTCACAATATTGGACTTTGACACTCCCTAACTCAGACTCCAATGTTTGATTTAATGGCCTTGAAGAGTTTCCTCTCCAACCTAATTCAAGGCCCTAACCCTAAACTAGTTGGTTGACCCTACAAACATAAAAAGTCTAATGAATTTTAGATTTAGTGTTAATTTTTATGGCTTGTTTTAGGTCAAAGGTTATGAAAGTGAAACTAGTGATGTTTGAAAGACGAAAGCAAAATAAACATAAAGCTGGAAACAAAATACCTTCACTTAACTCAAATCTTAAACAACTTTTCAAACTTAAAAATTTTCTAAGATCTTTGAATAGCAAACTCAAAGTAGGATTTCACTCAACTACGAGCTACTTATGATCTAATTAAACCATCAAGAACTTATGAAAGTAATGAATTTTCCCTGGTTATTAATGCAAAACAACACTATTTAACCAAACAAAGAAATAAAAGATTTTTTTAATTTTTTATTTGAATTCTCACAAAGCAAAAAGGAAAAATATCAACAAGTAAAAACCAAGAAAACTTCTGGCCTAATTGTAGATTGCAAAGAGTCACTTTAAAAATCACACATAAGCAAATTAAAATTAGACTCTCACACTTATCTAAAAATTCTATAAAAGAAAATTTTGAGGAAAACTTCTTAATGAAAAAGAAAGCTATGGTTGTGATCAAACCTAAGTTACTGACCGCTATGGCAGAGACCCAAAAACTTGAGAGGTATAACTATTGTCAAAGGAAAGGATGACTGCCTCACCTTCAACAAAAAAATTTCTTCACAAGCACACTACTAACAGTTCAACAACAAGTGTGTGCATGCGAGTTGTGTAAAGTCAGAGCGCGTGTACACGCGTGTTGGCCTTATACAGGATGCATGTATCTCTAAAACTTTGATACAAATGAAAGGCCAAGCAATCTATCCCAGGAAGAGACTATTGGTACTGAGAACCAGGATCTCTTAAAGACTCAAACACTTTAACAGGAAAAAGAAAACAATTCAAGGAAAACTTCATAGAACAAACCAATCTGAGGTGAATCCTAAGCTATAGAATGCAAACAACAAAGACTACAAAGAGTTCCAGAAAACCCCCGAGAAGGACTATTTCTGATAGGGGAGAGGATGACTACCTCTCTAAAAGATATTTTTTGGAATCATACACGCGACTGACACTTCTTCAGCTAGCATATACACGCGGGCTGTGAGAAGGTAGGGCGCGGGTACATGTGTGCAGACCTTATATAGGCTGCGTGTACCTCTGTGGGTCTTGGAAAAGAAAAAAAATTGCAGTCAAGCAAGGAAATAGAGATAACTGATATGGAAGACCAGAATCTCTGTTAGCTTAGACTTTTACAGAAACTTTAAAAACAAGGAATGAAACCAGTTTTTAAAAATACCCAAATTTTTTTTTCCCAGAAACCCTAGAGATCCCCAGTATGGTCGCCAATTCTGTTGTGGGTGGGAAATCCCTTCTATGGACTAGCACTAAGGGTTTTATCATGCATGCCAAAATGACCTAAAGATTCTTACTTTTTACCATCATCCCATGCCTAGACCCCCATTACTCATATGTAAATACAAGGCTCAAGAGATTAAGTTGACGTACCTTATTCTTCGTGTTTGATGTCAATCCCTTTTCACGCTTGGTCGTTCTTTGAATGAAACTCTCCTCCCAATGCTGACCTGCATTCAGTAAAGAAAAACAAAAAAATCCACATGCATTTGATCTATGAACTAACAGGTTAGAGATTTAATCAATCATACAATCAATATTCCAATAATGACAATCTCATATGGAGGGACGGGAAAAGCAATTCTTTTATTAACTTCACAATGATACCTTACAATGATAAAGTCGGCTACTACTCCTCGATCCTGGTCTTGGGCTCTTCCTCCATTGTCTTCCAACTGCTTTGCTATATACTTCTCTTTGCACAAGGAAGGCTAAAGGTTGGGACAAAAGGAATTCTCAATCGGGTATAGTTTCTTTACTATGATTCTCCTCTTCCAAATGGGACCCCTAACCCTTCTTTTATCAGCTAGAAGAAGCTAGGTATTTGGTCAAATTTTCGGCCATACATGGCCGAAAGGTTTAGTTAACTTACCCAAAGCCGTATGTTCCATCAACAACTTTCATTTTTTCATGCTTTTGTAGGTACATGCAGGCTATCTTGGGTCAGCTAGCGTGTACACGCGTGCAATAATGGAGCAGGGTGCATGGGCCTTTATAAAAGGGGTTTTTAAGAAGAGTTGTTCAATAGTGTTTTGAAAAAGAAGGAATCTAAGATGGCCTGATGCCAGGTAAGCATGTCTGGTGCAAATTAGGGTTATAACAGGGTGCAAGCCCTAGAAGTGATGATTGATGCTATGTGATTCATTTCATTGGTTTCAATACCACTTCTTCACCCCTGTGAGCATCACCCGATGCAATGAGTGTTAAGTGGACTATTCAAATCATGAAAATTATTGGTCAGTTGCAACTAATACTCATGGATATGGGTCATAGATTAATGACTTACACTATGCAATTAATCCCCAAAATAATATCTAATATCTTGCACTGCGGAATCCCATATATGATCAACAAGTCATCAACATACAAAACTAAGAGTAAAAGTGAATCAATCATCCTGAGTATGTAGACATTCAGGTCTCATTTACAACATACAAAGTTCTGTTTCAACAGGTAGGAGTCCATCTTGGCATACCATTCCATCGGAGCCTGCTTGAGGCCATAAAGGGATTTCTTCAATCAACATACCAAAGATGAGTCCTGCATAAATCCTTGGGGCTTCTCCATATAGATCTCCTCAGAGAGATCACCGTGAAGAAATTCATTCTTCATGTCCATCTAATGGACTTCCGATCCCTTGACTACCACAATGGCAAGTGCCGATCGTATGGAATCCATCTTTGCTACTAGAGAGAAGGTATCATCATAGTAAATACCATGCACCTACTAAAATCCTTTGGCAACAAGCGTGGATTTGTATCTACTAATCTTTACATCCACTGCACTCTTGGTCTTGTATACCCATCTTCATTTGAAAAGTTTCCTCCTAGAAGGAAGGGGAACCAGATCCCAAGTATGGTTCTCAAGGAGGGAGTTGTACTCCTCCTACATGGTAGATTCCCAAAATGGATTTCCAGCAGCCTCTCCATAAGACTGTGGATCTGAAGACTGAAGCAATGGTTTAGTAAACCATTCCTTGAGGGAAATGGTTTAGTGGCAGTGAGTGCAATAGGAGGATCCTTGAAATCAGATCGAGTCCTCCTAGTATCGACTGGATCACCAACAAGATCCCCTGCATCCTGAAGAGTAGTATGTGCCCACTTGGGCCTCTGCTCTAGCTCTACAACTACATATGGATGCTATGACTCTGCATCTGATTGTTTTGAATCTACATCTAAATCATTTGATTCCTCTAAATCAGAAATATCATCTGAAGAAGAGTTGGCATGAGCATGCTCATCATCTCTGATAGGTGGAAGAATGAAGGTGTCTGCATGCGGCTACTGAGGTACATGCAAGACACTTTCCTCGAATTGGACACTTCATTCAATGATGACTGGGTCTGAGGAAATATAAATAAGACTATATCCCTTCACACCATCGGGGTATCCAACAAAAATACACTCAGTACTCTGTGGATCAAGTGCCTTCCTCTTTTCAGAGGGAATCCAGGCCCATGCACGTGAACCGAAAATAAAAAAGTGGGTCACTTCTAGTTTTAGGCCACTCTATGCCTCGTAGGGGATCTTATCCTTGACAGATCTATGGGGAGATATGTTTTGGATGTATGTTGCAAAATTAAGTGCTTCACCCCATAGTCTCTGTGGTAATGACTTTCCATGCATCATGCAAGATTCCATGTCATTTAGAGATCTGTTTTTCCACTCAACAATTCTATTTTGTTGTGGAGGATAGGTAACTTTGTGATGCAACTAAATACCTACCTCACAGAAAAAATTATGGATCTCATGATTGACATACTCTCCCCCGTTATCAGTTCGTAGGACTTTGATTTTATTTTCGAACTTTGTTTCAACCAGGGATTTGCAATCTTTGAGGTGTTGAAAGACCTCATATTTTTTCCTGAGAAAGTAAATCCATGTACAACATGAGAAATCATCAACAAAAATGAGAAAACACCTCACTTTGTTGATAGATGGATGTGAAAAAGGACCCATAAGGTCACTCTGGATCATATCTAAAGGCATAAAATCTCTCTGAGACTTTCCTTTGTCGAATTTCTCTTGAGGGTGTTTTCCAAGAACACATCCCTCACATACTCCTTTGGAGAAATGGATGTTTGGTAGACCATCAACCAATATTTTCTTGCTAAATTGTTTCATATATTTGAAATACAAATGTCCAAACCTTTCGTGCCATATCCTACTACTTTCATTAGCATGGGTAAGCAGTAAAGCGAAGTCTACTTTAATAAATTCAGAAAATGTATACAATCTAGATTGATGATTTACCTCACTGGTAGAAACCCTGGAGTTGGTTTGCATGTCATATATGTCCAATGAATTTGGTGTGAATATGACTTTCTTTCCTGTGCTGAGATTTGTCATCTGATACATAGAGAGAAGATTGATGAAAAGTTTGGGAATGTGCAACACATTCTCGAAACTTCCATTGGTGAGTTCAATCCTTCCTTTGTCGGAAACTTCGACTAAAGAGTTATCCCCCATCAGAATATAAGGAACTTTGCATGCATCCAATGAAGAATATAATTATTTTGAGGCATCCATGTGATGTGATGCTCTTGAATCTACAATCCAAGCATCGGGAGAGGAGTTGATGGCAATCAAGGCGTGACTAGAATTTCCTTTCTTGGGATTCTAATCTTCTGACTTCTTCGTCTTGGCACCCTCGGGGATGCGATCTCCAAGGTTGTTTTTCTGAAGTATTTGAGTCATTATATCTATTTATTTTTGCATGCATGCGGATTCTGGATGGAATCCTTTGTGACAATATGTGCATTTCTCCCATTTTCTTCCCTTTTCCCCTTTGGATCCAAAGGCATCGATGAAGGGTTTTGAGTACCCTTCCTTCTTCGAATTTGAATGAGCTTTATTTTTTCATTTATCTTTAGATTTATGATATTGATGGATTCCACATTTCACAGTAAGTGCATGTGCCTTTGGGCCTTTGATTTTTCCCATGTTGATGAGCTTGGTTTTCTCTTGTGTCAGGGATTCGATAAAGTCCTCAAGAGAAGGAATCTTCCAGGTGGCTCCATAGGTGAATATGACTGAATGGAATGTGGAAATGAACACAGATAATTTATGACCAAGTTTGGAGAGAATGGTGAGAAGCATTTGTTTCTCCTCATATTTATCAACCTCGCAAGATTTGAGTTGCGACAGTAAATCCTTGAATTTTGTAAATAAATATTGGATATTGTCGAAGATTTTTGGATCCAATGTGAGCATTTACACCTCTAGAATGTGTCCCCTCATCTCATCCTATTTTCCAAAGAGACCTTCCAAGGTGGTCCAGGTTTCATTGGGAGTCTTATAGGAAGATATGTGAAAAAGGAGATCGGGAGAAATAAGACTGCAAATTGTTTTGAATGCTTCATCCATTCGATTTAAATACTTGTATTTTTCTATGGTTGATGTCAGTTTTGTTTCCGTATTCAACTTTAACCTATACAATCCTCTGGTTCAAATGTGTATGACTATTTTCTCCTTCCATGCAAAGTAATTGTAAGGTGTAAGAATGAATTCTTTTGGAAATCCATCTTTTTACTGTGTTCAATCTTTAGTACCTGCAAAAATAATTTGGTGTAGCTTTTGCTTAGCAGTTCATCAGATCTGATACCATGTAAACGTGTTGAAACTGCACAAAATAGATCTAGATAGAAAATACTACACAGATTTGTAGAGAGAAATTGAGAAAGAATAAGAAGGAGAGAAAGAATGGAAGAATTATCATTAACCATAATGAATAATTAATAATTTACACAATATATACTCTGTATGACTCAATCAATGTGCACTGGAGGATAACCAATGCACCATAGTGGTGGTATAGAGTGATATGGACACACACCAATAGTTACGGGAGTGAACATCCACCTAGTCTATTCTCTCAGGCAATTACGAGAGTGAACTACCACCTAACCGAGTTAACTAGTCAACCAGTCTTTAGTTAACTGACTGAAATAGAGTGTAGTGAGGAGTAGATCAAGGAATCAAGGGTAATCCACCAGTCTGGTGATGATCCCAAGGCAAGTGTGCATTAGCATGGTGATTATCCCAATGTTGCATGGTGAGAAAACCAATGCATCATCTAGACTCAACTCAACTAGTCAAACTGAAGTGTCAACTAAAGAGAATATTCTCCAGGTGGAATATTCTCCCCTAAAATATAGGAGACTGGATAAAGAATAATTATGACTAATAAACAAGGAAAAAACTTAGGAAAAATAAATCCTAGGTTTGTGTGAAGTAACTCCAACCACTGTGAGTTGGTGACCTTAGTTTCCATTCCTAGGGATATCAGAGGTGACTATGGGGGTTTTTCATGGTACCTAGGGAATATTTCACATCACACTTTTTAGTACTGCTGTAGGGTGCCCTGTGAAGCATGGGTACTTGCACCAGATAAGGTTGGTTAGTGGAGGTCGAGATAATTTCTTCTCATTCCTTCGTTTGTTGGTCCACGGGACTTAATCAACCCATGCCTCTCTCAGGAAGGCATTTACCCTACCTTGTGACTATTGGGATCTCAGGACCTAATCCACCTGAGTCGGGATATTAAAAAGGTCATTTCTATCTGTTGTTCCCATTTAGGATTTTTCTAGTGGTTTTCTCAACGATCGTAGAATTTCTTAGGTAGGTGTGTACGTGGTGTCCTGAGAGTTGACAACTCAAAGTGGTTGACCAACCGCCTTGTAGATTGAGGACAATTCAAGGTCTTCCTCCAGAAGAGGAAGTTAGAAGAAATTCTCTCCCACCTCCTTTAAGGTGTCATTTTGATCAATCCGTTGCTTTTGTACCAACTATTCTAGTTGAGATCACAACTACAAATCCCTCAGATTTTAACGCTTTAGAACTGGAGGTTGTAACTATTGAAGATCTTGGAGTTGAAGAGCATGCTCTGAATTATAACCCTCCATTAACTAGAACTTTATCATCACTCGTGGTTCAATTTACCCCTCCTATATCGGTATTTACTGATAGTATATATCTTCAATAGGCTGCTATGGATGACACTTCACAAGTTTCTGGGTCGGGAGTCCCTATAACTCCCACTTTGGAAATAGTCATCGGTGGGATATGTTTTCTTGGTGTTTCCAACATAACGACTAGTGTGGTTAATTCCACCATAACCACTTTGATCGAAAACACTGCTTTGTTGGTGTTTGGTTCCTCCCCTTCCATGAATGTATCTATGTCATTATCATCGATGAAAAACAATTTTTCATTCGGTATGTCATTAATGGACATGCTCAACGCATTGACTGGTTCCCAGTCAACGTCCCAAGTTTTTAACATTGGTGCAGGGAGTTCTTCAATTCCCTACCAACTAATCCCTTGGGGTGGAGGTCACATTCCTCCATTGTTTACATCCCTTGGGAGCGGGGATTTCCCGTCTTCTAGTCCTAACACCTTTGGAGGTTGGGGCGTTTCTTTGGGTGCCACTAACATGCCTTCAACTTCCACTCTGTTCACATTTTACAGTGGATTAACGAGTAATAATTTCCCAGCATATGCAGTGACAAAAGGGGGAAACCCATTCGCAACTTAGTGGAATCCCATGCAAGGGTCCTTCCCTTCGCAAGGGATTCCATTAGGGGGAAACCCCTTTCTTGGTCAGTATAATCCCATGCGAGGAATAGTTCCTTCGCAAGGTGTTCTGATGGGGGGAAACCTTGTTCTTCCATCCAAGAATAAAATGGGTGGAGGTTATCCTCCATTCAACAATATTCAAAAATGTTTTACCCAAAGATTTGGTCCATTGATAAACTCTTACTGACAACCTGGTGCCAGTTACAATCCAAGACCCTCTTTTAAAGTTGATAATCAGTCAATGATGTAGCCCAAGCTACCTTTTTTTAAAACTATCCATTTTCCATATTTGTCTAAGTTGATGAAAGACCTGATTTGTCACAAGCCAAGCTAGCCTGCGGTCCCCACTAAACTACCCTAAGAAATCCCAAAGTTTGAAGGAAAGAGTGGTGAAGATCCACATGACCGTGAAACGACGTTTCACTTATGGTGCTCATCTAATTATTTAAACAATGACTCGATCCAATTACGTTTGTTCCAACATACCGATATAGAACTAGAGAGGTCAAAGTTTGCAATGTTTCGTGACCTTGCCATGGTTTTTCTCAACCACTTCCAAATCCCTTTCCGGTACAATGTTGGTACAAAATGTTTGGCCAACTTCGAACATGGTAATGCTACACACATTTTCGATCATATTCGGAAATGGAGTACACAGAAGATCTTGATCAAGGTTCCACCATAATTTCTCTTAGAATGGTTCTTGAATTCATTACTTCCTTACATTTCTAAGGATGTAGCCACTTCTAGGGTGCTTTCAGAAGAGCAAGAAATATTTAGGGCACAAAAATTGGAATTGATTTACTCTCAATATGGAATTCTCTATGATATTATGCCTAATTCACCTTGGTCAACCCTCGACTTAGAGAAACCAAATTCAGGACCACATGCCAATTGAATTTTTGATTCTTCTCAAAGCAAAGCCGTAGATCTGGTTCCTAACCAGATGCAGTAGTTGTCAATGCAAAAAACTATGGATGGTATGACCTTTGGCTCGACCACACCCACAACCCAGTCCTCAGATGTACACATTGTGCAATTGAAGACTTAGAAGGGTCATCAGTAGCCCAAAGAGAAAATAAAGGAAAAGGAAAGAAGGGTAGTTGGGGAAACGAAAAAATACCTAATAAGAATGTTGAGGGGGAAAAGAATGAAAAGAGAAAAATTCATTTCCCATGAAATATTTGTGGGGATGATCATGTTGGAATATGATTTATTACAGAGAGGGGGGAGGGGGGGTTGAATCAATATTAATAACTTTTCAAAATTTTTAATTATTTATTTATTAACTTTATTGATCAACAAGAAACTTCATAAATAACATCATTAAATATAAACCTAAATTACAAATTACAAGTATTATATGAAGATTGATTTAGAGAACCAAATCTAGGAGACAAAAATTCCCTTGTTTAGGGAACCAACGCTAGGAAGCACCAAATCCCTTGCTTTAGGGCACCAACCCTAGGAAGCACCAACTCCCTTTCTTTAGGTAACCAACCCTAGGAAGCACCAACTCCCTTTTTTTAGGGAACCGATCCTAGGAAGCACCAACTCCCTATTTTAGGGAACCAACCCTAGGAAGAACCAACTCCTTGTTTTACAGTTTAATTAGAAAAGGATACTAATCGTTCCTTGTTCCTCCCTACCACCCTCACTTCATAAGTACCTTTTTATTTCTTCCATGGACTCTGCACTTGCTTCTGATCTTTTGATATAGACCACAAAGACATATTTCTTTCACTATACCTTTTTTTTTATATATAGTATTCCAAAAGGTATGAAATTGAACCATTGTTTCTTTTAATAATGAACCATTGCACCTTTTCATTTTATTAACAAAATAACAATAATGTTGTCATTTTTAATTAGGAACACTTTTCTCCTTTTTTTATCTCTTTACAAAAAGGCTCTTTAATTATATTTTTAACTTCATTTTCCTTGACTTCATAGTTATCTTGATCATGTTCCTTTATCAGTTGATTAGACATGATTAGAATCTTCTTATTTTAATCTCATGTGTACTTTAATCTTAGTCCTTTAATAGATTAGATATTGAACTCAGCTTCCTGGTGCACTTTTCGATACCTGAAATAGACGATTTCCATATGACCCGACTACTGTGACTTATGGTTTAGAAAAACATGTCACAAAAACATTTACTATGGTTGTTTATACATCTGGAAATTCTTGACCACTCAAACCACAAAGTCGACTCCGAAAGTACTATAGAGTCGACCACCTGGAATTTGAAATGGACAAATGATTCAATCAAAATGCAAGTCGAAGTTCATCCAAGTCAAAGTAAAAGGAAATGCAAGTCAAAGTTTATCGGGGCTAGAGTTGGAGGCATTATAAGTTGAAGTTTATTCAAGTTGAAATCGAAGGAAATGCAAGTCGAATTTATCCAAGTCGGAGTTGGAGTCGGAGGCACTGTAAGTTGAATTTTATCTAAGTTGAAGTTGAAGGAAATTGAAGTCAAAGTTATCCAAGTTGGAGTTGGAGTCATAGGCATTGTAAATCAAAGTTTAGCGAAGTCAAATTCGAAGGCAATGCAAGTCGAAGTTATCCAAGTCGGATTTGAAGTCAAAGGAACTGCAAGTCGAATTTTGTCTAAGTCAAAGTTGGAGGAACTATAAGTCTAAGTCAGAGTCAAAGGTAATGTTTAAAATTAAGAAATTTTCACAAGTTCCTGACATCCTGATGGTTAATTGACCTGAATGTGCAGTTCTGCTACTCTATGTTATTCATTATTTTCACAAGTTCCTGACATCTTGATGGTCGATTGAACCGACTGTGGAGTTCCACTACTCTATGTTTTGTGTGTGTTTTGTGCTGCAATCTCTTATAAGATTATCTTCGATCAATCAGGTTCACCCCCTTTTTGACATCAATGACAAAACTGTCCAATATTCTCCCCCTTTGGAATTGATGGAAACATAGTAAGAACCCTTTATTTTAACTTGGTAAATAGATTTTACTGTTGATCCTCCCCCTTTGAGAACAATGACAGAAGGAAATTTATTTTCTCCCCGTGAGTTGATTCTCCCCTGTCCATGTGCTCCTTCTTCTGATTTTGTGGTTTTAAATGAGGTATGGGAATTACTCTAAATTTATGTCGAAGATTTTCAAAGGTACTTCTTCATAGGGTTTTTGTGAATATCTCTGCAATTTTCTCTTTAGTATCAACATACTCCACTTTGACTACCTTTGAGAAACCCGATCTCTCAGAAAATGGTATTTAATTGGGATATGTTTAGTTTTAGAATGCATAACATGATTCTTGGAGATATTTATGGCACTGGTATTATCACAGTTGATAGTAATTGGATGGTCATATCTAACATGTAGGTCTTCTAGGGTTTGCTTCATCCAGATCACTTGACTGCAGTAGGATGCAACAACAATGCATTTTTCTTCTATCATGGATAGTGATATGGTGGTCTGTTTCTTAATTAATCATGATTCTAGGCATTTTCCCAGATACAATGCTCCTCCAATAGTACTTTTCTTGTCATCTACACTACCAACCCAATCTGCATCAATATAAGCAATCAATGTAAAATATTTTATTTTTGGAAACCATAAACCAAACTCTAAGGTCCCTTTAAGATATCTGAATATTCTTTTTACTTCTTTCATGTGACTTTCTTTAGGTTCATATTGAAATCTACCTAATACTCCTATAACCTGCAAGATATATGGTCTTGTCGTTATTGCATATAACAAGCTACCAACCATTGATCTATGCATGGTTTGGTCTACTTTTGGTGAATCATCATGTAGGCTTAGTTTGCATCCTATGAACATGGGGGTGCACATGGGTTTATTGTCTTCCATTTGGAATTTGTTTAGAATTTTTTTGATATATTTAGTTTGGGAAATGAATATTCCTTTATATGTTTGAGTGACTTGTAAACCTAGGAAGAAATTCAGTTCTCCTAGCATAGACATCTCAAACCCTTCTTACATTTCAGTTGAAAATGTTTTTCTTAGTATGGTAAGATTACTTCCAAATATGATATCATTGGCATATACCACCAAAACAATCATATTTTGATCTTCAATTTTGATGTATAGGTTGATGTCAGTAGTCCCTCTCTTATATATTTGTTTTTGTAGGTATTGATCAAGCCTTGAGAACCATGCTCTTGGTGCTTGTTTAAGACCATACATAGCCTTTTTTTAGTTTTCACACATAGTCCTAATTTTTTGTTAATATGAATCCTTCTGGTTGCTCAATATACAATTCTTCTTCTAGTGTTCCATTCAGGAATGTTGATTTGATATGCATCTGATAGATTTTGAATTTTCTGAAGCACGCAAATGCTAGGAACATTCTGATGGCCTCTAGTCTTTCTACTAGGGCAAAAGTCTCTTCAAATTCAATACCTTCCACTTGGGCATAACCTTTGCATACTAATATGTCTTTGTTCTTTATGATATTCCCATTTTCATTGAGTTTGTTTTTGAATATCCACTTGGTTCCCACCACATCCATGTCCTTGGATCTTGGAGCTAGTTCCCAAGTTTTATTCCTCTCAATTTAGTCAAGTTATTCATTCATTTCCTTTATCCAATATTCACTCTTTCTAGATTCTGTAAATGATTTAGGTTCTATTAGAGAAAGCATTGCCTGTTTTGAGTCAAATGTGAGTTTCCTTCTTGTTTCTACTCACACATTTTTATCTCCTATAATTTGGCTTTCAAGGTGATTCTTTTGAATCCTTTTTTATGGTACTTTTGGTAAGGGTGTTTCTTCTTCATCATTCTCTTCATTGTTTTTTGGTTCATTCTCTTGTAGTTCTTTAGTATCTTCTTCATCTTGTGATTCACCATTTTCTTCATCATCAATGGTTCCTCTCCATTCATTATCATGAGATTTGATTTTTCTCAACTCGAGATCATCTATTTTCACATTAGCACTTTCAAATATTTTGTGTTGTCTTATATTATAGCACCTATAATATTTCTTGTTAGGTGAATATCCGAGGAATATACCTTCATCAGATCTTGAGTCAAACTTTCCTAGGTTTAATCCTCTCTTTTTAAGTAACATTTACTACCGAATACCCTAAAGTGCTTTACAGAGGCTGGTATTCCAAACCATAATTTATATGGAGTTTTGTTTTGGTTGACTCTTAGTTGAGCTAGGTTGAGTATATGTACTGTTGTGCATATTGATTCCCTCCAAAATTTGTGTAGGAGTTTTGCTTCATTCAAAATTGTTCTTGCAACTTCTTGGACAATCCTATTCTTTCTTTCAGCTACACCATTATGTTGAGGAGTTCAGGAGGCTGAGAACTGTCATTTGATTCCATGGAGTTCACAGAATTCATTGAACTCATTTGAGGTGAATTATCCTCCATTGTTTGATCTCAAACACTTTATTTTGAGATATGATTCATTTTATACATATGCTTTGAAAGATTTGAACTTATCAAATGCTTGGGATTTATCTTTAAGGAAGTACACCCTGTTATGAGAAAAATATCTCCATGGCTAGGGGAAAAACACAACAGATGGAAATGACTATAGAAATAAACTCTATTCTCAAGTATGATATGTGAACAAATATGCTAGCAAGGCAATATTAAAAGCCTACCACGTCCACACATCGGCTAAAGTCCATCGTTGAGCACTTGAACCAAAGCAATATACCTGCAACTAGTCCTCAACAACCAAGCAAAGCAATCATATGGTGATAATATATGATGTTAGCACATTCAATGGCATAATCCAATAAAATTCATAACAAATATGCCCATGGAATAATAATTCAAATATTTGCAAGATATCAATTGGACGGGAAAAGAGTATTTCTATCAACAAAAGTAAATAAGTTACAGACTTCCATGTCGACACAATTCAAAACCGAGAAACTAAGTTCCTTCGAGGTAGGTCTCCACCACTTCAATCCTCCACCAAAGGAAATCTCATAGAAGAGAGACAATGAAGTTCTCAATCAATAAGGGAAGAGCTTGGGCGCTGAACACTATGTTCAAACTTAAAGGACAAAGGGATGCAGACTCAATGTGAACTGAATAATTCCTCCATAGTAAATTTTCTCTCAAAGTTAAATTATTTTCTCCTCTTTTCCATAGCTCAAAATTGGCCCATTTATAAACTTCAAGTGGAACTAAAGGTCCGAGTTGGAATGTTTCCAGTATGTGGAAGGCCAAGGATCATTGATCTCCTATCGTGACATGGAAACCCGACACCATTTTTCATTTATGGGCACATTTCCCGATGTATGTGTTATTGGGAAAAATACTCTACGGACTAGCAAACTAGGGTCGGACTTGCATGCAGATTTTGACCATAAAGAAATGACTTTTTAACCTACCACCCAAAACTTAAACCCCTCTTTCACGATACATGCATGGAAAGGAACTACTAACCTTTTTACTGATGTCTGGTGTAGATCCTCCTTTGAGTTTTTGACCGTTGGCTTGTGCTGCTCCTTCCAAAGTTAACCTGCAATCAAGACAAACAACCATGCATGCATGCTACTTTTCTACTTGAGGGTTAGAAATTAAGCATAAATTACACAAATCATAGATAACTCATGCATTGGGACGGGAAAAGTATTATTTTATTATCTTCAAAATGAATCAACTTACAATCAAAGTCGAGACCGACCACCGCTCCTTGATCCTGATCCTGGGCTCCTCCTCTTCTTTTGTCCTCCAACTGCTTTGCGTTAATTCTCCTTAGTCTTGAGAAAAGGCTAAAGGGTCGGGACAATGGATTCGGCAAATGGGCAGAGTTTCTTCGCTATAATTTTTCCTCCCCTCCAAATGGTACCCCTACCCCTTTTTTTATAGGCTAGAAGGAGCTAGGGTTTTGGACGCACTCTCAGCCATGCATGGCTGGGAGTTTCAGTTAACTGACCCATAGCTTTTTGTCCCATCGGCAACTTTCCTATTTTTGTGTTTTGTTAGGTACATGTGGGCTGTAGTGGGCCTGCCAGCGTGTACACACGTGCAGTAATGGGTTAGGGCGCGTGGGCCTTGACCCAAGAGGATTTTCAAGGAGGTTGTTCAACAGATGTTTTGACAATGAAGGGATATGAGTTGGCCTGATGCTAGATAAGCATGTGTGGTGCAATTTAGGGTTATAACAGTATGTGGGTTGTAGTGGTGCAACCTGCGTATACGCATGCTATATAGTAGGCAAGGTGCGTATATGTGGAAAACATGTATTTTTAGCTCTGGTATTTGAAAAAAGGGATGAAAAGTATGCATAGGGAAATCGAAAAAGGACTTCTGTGCAAGATTGCATAGGGTGAGGAAAATATTGCTATAAGAGATGCCCCCTAATGTGTGAGGCCATAGGAGTATCTGCGATGGCCAAAATACATTATAAAAACCTAGAAGTGGAGTGATGGGGAACCAGCTGGAAGAACTAGTTGCTCATTACAATATGTACTGGCTCTGCATACATGGATGCCAATTTGAATTACACTGTAAATCCATGTGAAAATATACCAAACAACTGTCTATGGACATGAATAGGAAAATACATATGAAGTTACATGCCAAATGTTTTCATAGTCATGAACAAGGCCTAGTAGAACCAGTCTCAAAATAAATATGAAGATATCTGTATACAATGGATTACAATATGATTTCCCATGATCAATGAAGTCACATAGGTACTGGTCCAATGAAAAGGAAGAAACAACTCAGGAAAGTTGTGACCACATACTGATGTATTCAAGTCTTCTACACAATCCACCAAAGGTTCAAGTCTACATCGTGTGAATACAGGAGTTGAGGTTGAACACAATGATACTTCATTTGATTGCCAGTCATTGAGGTATACCGTTAACAAATGCGGAAAACCTATAAATGATGAAAGTAGGTATCAAGGCATCGAGTACATTCTTACAAGTGTGAATAAATGAGTTAGGGTTGAACACTTGAAGAATCCATAGATCAAGAGACATTAATGTATTCCCAACTATTGATAGCGAGAGAACCTACCATTAATGACTGCAAGCCTCAAGGTACTGATAGGACTCTATGTCTTGTTTCCAGAATAGATGAGATGAATTCGATGGAAGGATACCCAATGAAAGGGGATAATTAAGGCATCTCTCATAAGTTAGCATGAGGTACAAAGCAAGAGCTTCATGATTTGGAGGAAATTGAATGAAGACCATGTTCAAAAACCAATGACCCTGTGCGTCTTTCGCGTATGCCAAGTGTAAGAGATACATGAAAAAGACCCTTTGAATAGAACACAATGAGGAAAACTACTGACAAGGGTGAGGAAAACACCAATAAGGGTAATGGCATCCAAGAAACTGCATGAATCCCAATGTGTGAATAGATTTCTTGTCGTAGAACACAAGGGAAACCACCCAATCAACGACCAATGATGAAATGTCGACTGYTGGGTTCAAGGTTACCTACCAATGATGAGAGTAGGACCAGGGTGCGTAATAGGACTACAACGTCATGTGATTATGAGACAAACTGAGGGTATGGMTGACATGCAAAGTCAAGAGTTCTGAGGAATGACCGACACAAGTTGGTAGACTTCCTTTGAACAAGAGCATGAGACATATGGAAGACTCTGGTAGCATAGAATCAATGATGAAACCATGAGATGCACAAGGAACCAATGAAATTATCCATAGGGACTGGAAGAGTAACCAGTTGGTGGAGAAAACTCTCTGTACCGAGCTCAACTTCCTAAGGCCATGCTAAACATAAAATTATGATGAAAAGTGGACTCAATAACTTTGTTCTCTATTCAAAGGTGCCACGACTGCTTCTAATATAAGATAATACTCACTTCCTGCCCGTCTTTTTATTTTTTCATAGTCAAATGAATGATATTATACATAGGAGGAAACGAGTGTCGCAAGAAAGAAAAACTAGTTCCAGTAGTGGAACATACCTATGCTCAATGCAAAGAGGTGCATGCGGGAGATGGGCACTTGGGGGAATGTTCCCTCCTGGGTATAGGGTGTTAAATTGTGAAGGATATAAACAAGGCTCTTCTTGGTTGAGGATACAAAACTACTGAGGAAAAAAATTTATAATGCAAAGAGAGAACCGACTATAGGCTCAATACTACAAGCGAGGGAAAGAGATGCAATCACAACTTAACGCCAAAAAATGTCCTTTTTCATAATATTAGTCTACTTGGTGTGAAAATGGGATAAAATTGTACCAAATAGACATCCTTTCAAATCCAATTTATGAGTGTGAAAGAGACAAGTTCACTCGACAATCTTTTCTCTTTTTGAAAACGAGTTGGAAAAGAGCTTAAATCAAACTTGGTTGGGAGTCTTCTAGGTATAGGGCAGCATGTTTATGAATGAGAAATGAGGCTCAACATAAAATCATGTATTATCTATAAGGGACTCCTGGTCCTACGGAAAAATCTTTGCACAAGCACCAAATGGAGCAGAGGTTCTAACTAGGGTACCCATGTTTGGTAAGTATCTACCACTTGATAACGACACGTCTTGTAGTAGATGGAAGGTTCAGTGTCGCAACAAATGGGTTCGTACCTAAGGCATATGATTGATAGTTATAGGACAATGCAAATGTGCATGATGGAATGGATACCTATACTATATGTTGGGTAGCGAAAATACCTGCCCGTAGCTATGAATGGTCAACATAACGTTAAAAATTGAAAGAATCCCTGACGAAAACTCTGATCTTCAAATGGTGATTGTGGGAGTGTCGAGTGATGGAATTGGAGACCATTGAGACTAGTTAATTTTTCTTCCCCTCCTCCTTTCTAGTGGATTACATTTTAAATTTAGGTTTCAAAATTTGAGTTAATTAAGGCACAAATTGGTTATTTCAATGTACGCGGGCTACCACTCATCGGGTCGCGTATACGCGAGGTTATACGCAACTTTGTAAAATATAGGACATGTGTACTCAACCCTATACATGACTGTGAATGTTGCAGCTCACATACAAGTATGTAAACAAGGTTTTTGATGGTTGCTAACTCAAAAATTGATGTTTCTATGGTAGAATGGTGCTAGAATGGAGGGAAAGGGAACACGAGGAGGTAGATGTTGTTGTGGAAAGAGATTCGGGGGACCAAATGGCCTTGAAAAGATGTGGGTTGTACAAATTTTTGGAACTAAAAGGAATGAGGGACCATATGAGGTTGCTATAGTAGCTCATGGATTACTGGGATCCAAACAGTGGGAGCTTCAACCTCGATTGGAAACCAATGCGGATTGAAGTCGAGGATATATACTTCTTGACTAGGTTATCACACTAGGTTGAGGTGGTGAACCTCAAATCTCGAGGAGCTAGGAGATTTATGAATATAAAATAGTACATAGATTCTCATTGCATAGTAGGGACCAAGAAGGTCAGGAGTCAACTCCCCATCCAAGCGATAAACAATCTCAGCCTTAAGATTGTTGTCCTTGTTTTGACCAGGATCCTAGGATTGGCTTCATTGCACCAGACATTGAGGATGCTCATGTTCTATTCTGTAGACTGCTTGAGACCCACAGTGTACGATTGGTGCACCTCACTATTGGCTAATATGGAGAGCCAGTTGATAGAGTGAAAACAGGGTGACAAGAGGAACATTAGGTTTGCCTCTATATTGTGTAGCTTTTTCTTCGAGGGGGTTCTAGGTTTAGGACCTAGAATCAAGATCATTCCTCGAGGACCTCATGATCTAGCCATGGCACAGTGGACCAAGGTAATGAGATGATAGAGGGGAGGTAGGTTTCCCACACCCTACAACAAGGATTTATTTTACTAGTGGAGGCAACAGGTCATTGCTATGGATGACTACCCCTATGCAGGGATCGGCTTCATAGGGGGCCCTGACATGCCACTACCACTGGGGACCACCTACGAGGACATAGGTATGTCAATGTTTTTAAATATTTCATTTTTTTTGTATTTTTGTATAGTAAAACAAAAATATTTTTGGATGATGCTTAAGTACTAACTAGACACTTGTGTGACACAGACATAGGTCCACAACGACCGGACGTGCTTCCACAACATCGTCAGAGACACCAGGGAGATGAGGTGGTGGGAGGAGAAGAAAAAGAGAATCCTTCAGAACATGCAGGGCAACTGTTATAACCCTAAATTTCTCTACACATGCATACCTAGCCTTTGGCCCTCTTACTTGCATTTTTTCCCAAGCCACTATTGAGTTGATCTTCTAAAAAACCCAATTTTTGAAGATGCACGCACCCTGCACCAATAATTACCACATACATATGCTTGATGCACCACTACATCCCACGTACATATGCATGCTGCACCATTACAACCCACATATACTTGCAAAAGATGCAAAAAATAAAAAGTTGCAAGGAATTTGTTGAGATTACGGGCTATTGGGTAGTTTCCCAACTAATCCACTGCCTATATCCCATCACCCAACCAAATAAAAATCCTTTTGTCATATAAAAGGAGGTTTTGGGGTCTCATTCCAAATCTAGACATAAGAACAGTGAAACTCTAACCATTTCACATCTCCAATTCGTCCTTCTTTGTCCATCAGAACCCATTCACTTCCCAAGAAGAGATAAGAAGGTTGAGAGGAGAAGCCATACAAAGGTGCACTTGGATCTTGGTGAAGAGGAGCCTGGACCAGGTTTGTAGAGAAGTAGCTGACTTTGGTTGTAAAGGTATAATCATTGAGTTATTAATAAAATAATTACTTTTCCTGTACCAAATCATGGTGTATTGAATGCTTTTAATGGCTTATGTTTTGACATTCTAATATCTAACCCTAATTTGTATATGAAATAACATGATTGTATCTTTCTGTTTGTCTATATTTGAATGCAGGTCAGCCTTGGGAGGAGGCTTGCAGTTAGTGAAGCTTTCAAGCACGAGGGGATCATGGCCGGACATAGAGTAGAGGTATAATTACCCGATCCTTCTCATCTTTGTTTTTCTTGTATGAGTTTTGGTATGTTTGGGGTAGTTTCGAGAAGTAGTTGACTTTTAGACGATTAATTGATATGCCTACATTATGAACCCTAGTGTATTCATAGGGGGGGTTTTCCCGCTAGTAGAACTTGCAACCATATTGGGGAAGCCAATAGGGTTTTAGGGGATTTTGGGTTGTCTGATTGGTTTTTTTTTGCCTTTCGAGTTTCTGTTGAGTCTTTTGAGTCTTTTAAGGGATTATGGTCACCTTCAGGGTCCATACCAGTTCTCCCTGCCCTATAAGTCTGTATTTTTTATTTATTTCTTGAGGAAGTACAGAGGTGTACGAGACCTAATTTGGTCAACCTGCGTACATATGCACCCTATGCAGTAAGAAACCTATGTACATACGCAGGCTGTTGAAGCACCAATAGCATACCAGGTTCAATAAATTATTTTTGAAAAAGAGACAACCAAGCTATTTCCTGATTGAGGTTTATACTTCTCAGTGTTTCTTGACGGAGTTCAGAGTCTCTATTTTTACATCCATAGCTTGGGTTAGATTTCGGTTTACTTATCTTTTTGAAGTTTCTTGTGTTTACTTCTGAAATGGTTTTAAGCGAGTCTTTGGATTTTTGATCGGCCTGTTTGGTGTCTTTAGTGATTCCCTGCGATCCACATTGGATCAAAGATCTGTTTTAGTCTTGTCTTGTTGTTCTTTTCCACCCTTTCACTTGCTTTGAAAAATGAGAAAAAAAATTATTTCAAGATTTTCTTATTTGAAGCAATTTAAAAAAAAAAAAGGTTTTTTTATTTTCAGTTTGGTAAAGTAGTTGGAGTTAGTTATTTTACTAGAATAGGAAAAAGAGTTCATTTTTAAATTTATTTACTTATTTCTTGAAACTTAAGTAGCTTGTAGTCAAGAGGAATTTCATTTTAGGTCTTCTTTTAAAGATCTTGAAAAAGTTAGTTACATAAAAGTTGGTTACAAAGAGTTAGTTGTAAATATTTACTTTTGACTAGAAGTAATTTTTCTTTTCGAGTTTTGTCTTTTTCTCCTCTTTTTGTCTCTCATAAACATCACTAGTTTCACTTCCATACCCTTTGATTTAATCAAGCCATTAAAAAAAACGCTAAATTTAAAATTAATTAGACTTTCATGTTTGTAGGTTCAACCAACTAGTTTAGGGTTAGGGCCTTGAATTAGGTTGGAGAGGAAACTCTTGAAGGTCGTTAAACAAACATCAGAGTCAGTTCTAGGGAGTGTTAAAGTCCAGTGACGTGAAATTTATGCGGGACCCCTCTCTAACACAGGGAATAAACACGAGGCCGCGTGAGGAAAGAAAATGGAGATAACCCCTCCAAATTTAGAATAAACGTAATGGGGAACACATATTGAGGATCTGTCGTTGGAATACTATCTCTCACATTTGCCTACAGAGCTTCGTGGAACTTGAATCCATTTGAGATCCTCTTTTTTCTTCTAGAACACTTTCTTTCAATACCCTCGGTAGGATTCAGACTTGTTATCCTACTCATTGCGGTTGACTTGACTGTCGACTGTACCCACCTGGTGACTGTTTGCAAGCTGGAAACTTAGTTTCCTATATTCTAGGGACTTACATAGGTGATTGTGGGGGTATACCACGGTACCTAGGGTAGATTTCAGGTCACACTTTGCAGATTATATCCAGAGGGTGCTTCCATGTTCGAGTTGCACTTTCATTGGTAAGTTTCTCTAGTGTTGGTTGGTGTAACTGTTCTTCCAACTAGATAGTGGTTTTCTTGGTTGATCTTATAGGATTTTTTTTAGTGTGTGTTTGGTTTTAAACACTAGTTAAAGCCTTACCGTGTCGTTGATATTTTCACAAAGTGGAATATCAAGAGCTCCTCTAGTTGCAAAGGATTTAGGGCCTGCCACCGGTTACATTAGAGCCACCACCGCCACCATTACAGTGAAGAATTGACAAACAAGGGTAATTCGAAGCGACTGGGCCGCAGGAAACTTTGCCCGAGATAGCTCTAATAGGAGATTAATCAAATCCGGAGGAACCTAATATTTCTGACCTTGGAGAGGAAGCTCTTGGGCTAGCCAACCCTTCGATCATTGACTTGTCGATGCCAATCTTGGTACAAGTTGTCCCTCCGAGGGTGACACCTTATGAGTGTCATATAGTCTTACAAGCAGCTATGGAAGAAAATTATTCTACTTCTTCCTGGAGTCCTCATACTCATGTTTTGGCTACTACCACAGGGGGTATGTTGCCTCCTAACCCATATTCTCTGATCCATACCACAGTGGTCTCGACCCCCTCTACCTTGGGCATTGGTTTGATACCGTCATCTGTAGTGATCACTGCTCCATTTATGCAGAGGACGACGGGCCCTCCATTCTCATATGGGATGCCCGACTTTTATTTGAACTCCGTCCTTACCTACTCCACCTTACAGACCATGGGTCTGGGGGCAGGGAGCTCAAATGCTCCCATGCAAGGGTATACTAGGGGAAATTCAATCCCCTTCAATGCTATCCCTTACAGTGGGGGTAATATACCTCTTCTGTTTCCCTCTCTCGATGGTGCTTTCCAACAACCCTTTGGGTCAAATGATAAATATAGCTTGTTTGGAGAAGGCAGTTTAGGACCTTCATTTTACACTATGCTAGTGGGATCCATGTTGTTCTCTTTGTTCGACATGTTTGGTAATAACGATTTTTCTTTGGCTGTCATCTCTGATGGGGGAAACCCTGGTTTTGGACAACAATATCCTGTGCAAGGTACTATTCCTACATAGGGGGCAAGTACATGAGTTTTCTCCTCATAAGGACTTTGGAATCTTTGGCAAGGATCAGTTCCCTCGCAAGGGATTCTGGTCGGGGGAAACCCCTTCCATGGTCAATAGAACCCCAAGCAAGGCTCAATACCTATGCCTGTCACATCAACTGGGGGCATCCCCTTCCAAAATCTTTGGAACACAACATAGGGATAAATACGCACCCAATCCATGTCATCCAATTACAGGAATCAACTGATGATATCCCAACAAACATAATTTCTATAAGAAGGTCAAGGCCACGGTGTCTACCAGAACCCTGGCCATTAACCCAACTTTTACTAGCAGCCTGGTAGAGGATTTTGATGGTTCAGGTAGAAGATCTGCCAGAGGCCATGATGCGACAAGTGGTTGGTGTGCCCAGAGCTAAGGTGTGACTCTTTCGACATCTCACAAATGTCATAGTTTTTTATCATGACACACATTTGACGCCACATGCATAGATTTCATGGATTTTGTATTATCGTCTGTATATGTGCATTGATGGTGTTGGCCCCAATTTTGTACTATAAACATCATATTTTTTGAAATATATATAAAACAAGGTTCTTCAGATTTACTTATATTACAATGTGTACATTGATGAGATGGTTTTCTTTTCTTTAGTTATGTGACAAATGCAAATCTAAAACAAAATTAGCATAAGAATCTAATACATAATTAGAACTCCTAGGTATGTGATGATAAGTAATAAAATCAAACTGTTGCTCTAAAAGATGTACCTGTAGGAATCATTAGAGTAAAGTAGGATCGTGCACATGGTAAATACCGTTCAACTGACATACTACTAACTAGGAATTCAGGCGAACCTCCAAAGAGAGAATACCATGTGAAATGGCATCGCGCAGAAGTTTTATAACAACTTTATATTCAACCACATTATTCATGGATGGCCCTAGGCATACACCACCGGAATACACCAGTATACCCTCGGGAGAGTAAACCACCCAAGCGGTGGAAGCCAAGTTCCATGTATGATGACTGGATCCGTCTGTGAATCCTAAGAAGACCAAAGACTCCCTTGACATCTGCCAACCAAGGGAAAACTCGATAAGCAAGCTGAAGACAAAAGTAAAGGGAAATAATATCTACACTAAATTACAATAGTATAAAAAGAGTTACTCCCAAGCTTGGGGCTCAAGCGTAATATCTTTTCAAGTAGATCCCATTCTTGGGCTTGGCCAACATGTTCCCTTCATAATATTATAACTCATAGGCTCCTTTTTCTAAGACATGTCACACGATATAGGGACTGTGCCACATGGGTTTGAAGTTGCCTTCCCCTAGCAGTTCTTTGTCTTGATCATATAACATGACCAAGTCACCTTCAACGTACAAATAAGGATAGACATACTTATCATACTGGACCTTGACACATATTTTGTTCACCATGATAGCCATCGAGGCATCTTGACGCTGCTTATTAAGATTCTCTAGGTGTACAAGGCATCTCTCGAGATCGGAAGTGTCAGGGAGGAACACGACTACCAAATTAGGAGAAGGGATTTCACATTCAATAGGTAATATTGACTCCACACCATGTTCTAAATGGAAAGGACAAAATATGGTGGTAGTCTTGACTCAGGTTTAGTATGCCAGAGTGCGGGATATAGCATAATATGCCAATCATATTTACTCTGGTTGACAATTTTCTACAAAATGGTCTTGAGAGACTTGTTGATGGCCTCTACCTGTTCATTTGCCCGGGGATATTAAGGGGAAGAATGACCATGCGTAAAACCCAGTTTGGATGCTAGCTCTTCCATCATTTCATTCTGAAAGTGACTATCATGATCAGTGTCAATCTCACTCAGGATACCAAATCTGGTGATAATTTGATTGAATACGAAGAAGGAAATAGTCTTCCCGTCGGATTTAACTATAGGCATGGCCTCGACCCACTTAGTAAAGTAGTCTATAGTCACGATAATTTGTTGATGCCCCCCACTCGAAGTTGGGTTGCAATCCACGAAGTCCACCCCCTACTTGGTGAAGGAATTGATGGTAATGACTGGGTGAAGAGGGGCTGGATGCGAACACATTTTTTGAGTGAACACCTGGCAGGGCTGACACTTCTTAACCTCTTCAACACAATCTTTAAATATATATGGCCAAAAATAACCAGGTCACAAAATTTTCTAGGCTGTCGCAAGCTCAGATAGATCACCACCATAAGCCCCATTGTGGCAATCGTTTAGAACTGACTTGAATTATTTGTTAGTTAAACAATGATGCATGATATTTTCTATTGCTTGACAATACAAATTATCTCCAACAATAATGCAATTCTTATCTTTGTATCGTACACGTCGTCAGTCATCTCGTGAGAGATGCTAAGGGAACTTCAAATTTTGATACCATGGATACCATCCTCATCCTCATCCCCTTCCAAAACATTTGGAACATAGTGTAGGGAGCAATCCCCACCCAACCCACGTTGTCCAATTACAGTAATCAACCAATAATATCCCAACAAACATAATTTTCATAAGAAGGTCAAGGCCACAGTGTCTACCAGAACCCTGGCCATCAACCCAAATTTTACTGGCAACCTGGTAGAGGATTCCGATGGTTCAGGTAGAGGATTTTCCGGAGGACATGAAGCGAAAAGTGGTTGGTGTGCCTAGAGCTTGGGTGCAACTCTTTCGACATCTCACAAATTTCGTAGTTTGTTATCATGAAACACATCCGATGCCACATGCATAGATGTCATGGATTTTGTATTATCATCTGTATATGTGTATTGATGGTGTTGGCCCCAATTTTGTACTATAAACATCATATTTTTTGAAATATATATAAAACAAGGTTCTTCGGATTTACTTATATTACAATGTGTACATTGATGAGATGGTTTTCTTTGATTTAATTATGTGACAAATGCCAATTTAAAACAAAATTAGCATAAGCATCTAATACATAATTAGAACTCCTAAGTATGTGATGATAAGTAATAAAATCAACTGTCTCTCTAAAAGACGTACCTGTAGGAATCATTGGAGTAAAGTAGGATCACACACATGGTAAATGCCGTTCAACTAACATACTACTAACTGGGAATCTAGGCGAACCTCCAAAGAGCGAATACCATGTGAAATGGCATTGTGCAGAAGTTCTATAACGACACTATATTCAACCACATTATTCATGGATGGCCCTAGGCATACGCCACCCAAAGACACCAGTAGACCCTCGGGAGAGTAAACCAGCCAAGTGGCAGAAGCCAAGTTCCATGTAATATGACTAGCTCTGTCTGCGAATCCTAGGTAGACTGAAGACTCTGTTGACATCTGCCAACCAAGGGAAAACTCGATAAGCAAGCCTAAGACAAAAGTAAAGGGAAAAGATATATACACTAAATTACATTAGTATAAAAAGAGTTACTCCCAAGCTTGGGGCTCAAGCGTAATATATTTTCAAGTAGATCCCATTCCTGGGCTTGGCCAACATGTTCCCTTCATAATCTTATAACTCATAGGCTCCTTTTTCTAAGACATGTCACACGATATAGGGACTGTGCCACATGGGTTTGAACTTTCCTGCCCCCAACAGTTCTTTGGCTTGATCATATAACATGACCAAGTCACCCTCAATGTACAACTGAGGATAGACATACTTATCATACTGGAAATTGACACATATTATGTTCACCATGATAGCCGTAGAGGCATCTCGACGCTTCTCATTAAGACTCTCTAGATATAAAAGGCATCGCTCGAGATCGAAAGTTTCAGGGAGGAGCGCGACTTCCAAATTAAGAGAAGGGATTTCACATTCAATAGGTAATATTGAATCCACACCGTGTGCTAAATGGAAAGGAGAAAATATGGTGGAAGTCTTGACCGAGGTTCACTATGCCTAGAGTGTGGGATATAGCATAATATGCCAGTCATATTTACTCTGGCTGACAATTTTATGCAAAATGGTCTTGAGAGACTTGTTGACGGCCTCTACCTGTCCATTTGCCTGGGGATAGTAAGGGGAAGAATGACCATGCATAAAACCTAGTTTGGATGCTAGCTCTTCCATCATTTCATTTTGAAAATGACTGCCATGATCAGTGACAATCTCACTCGAGATACAGAATTTGGCGAGAATTTGATTGAATACGAATAAGGCGACAGTCTTCCCGTCAGATTCCACTGTAGGCACGGCCTCGACCCACTTAGTAAAGTAGTATACATCCATGATAATGTGTTGATGTGTTAAGCCCTAATATTGGCTCATTAACCCTTAATTGGGGCATATTATATTATTAATGTTATTTTATTTATGTCAGCTTTAGGCCATTAGTTGTAATTATACCTCCTAGTCTCCTATATATACCAAGGAGACATTTTCATTTTGAATCATCTTGTACTTGAAAATTTGAGTGGGGTAAAAGGAGGTTGCCCCCTATAAGAGGCTTATTATCTTAAATTATCTCTTTTTCAAGGCGTTGAGTACTTTTTCTGAGGTTTTTCTATGCTATATTGATATTTGGTTCTTAACATATGGTATCAGAGCTCAAGGTCTTGGGGTTTCGCTGCTACATCTGAGACACCTTGGAATTTTCAATATAACTTTTTTTCCACAACGTTTCAGAAGGAACATCTTGGAGGATATTTATTAGATGGATCAAGGTACGTTGGGTTCAAAATTCATCTCGTGAGGCCTTATACTTTCAGAGATACAACCTATACAAGATAGGGTTATGGAATCATCTTGAACTATGTCATTGAAGGATTTTCGCTATAAAAACGTTTCTGTAATGTTTAAGACCCTTCCCTATAGAGGATATTTACAAAAATTAGTAAGTTATCTGTGGTTAAACTTTTAGCTTCTGGTTCATCTTAAATTTGTAGATACACCTTGTGTAAGATAGGGTATCTGACTAGTCCTATTGACTAGTCTCAAGAAGGTGTTCCAGGTAAAACAATCATAACTTCTTCCTAGAGTATCCAAATTGAGTGGGACTAGTTTCATTGGATCTTGGACAGTTTTTAGTATGTCTGGTGTGAGTTCCAAAATTTTATATCAATTATTTTGTGCGGGGCATGCTATGCAACTAAGATCTCCTGGAAAGACAAAAAATCGGCAAGTTGTGGGGAAGTTACCGTAAATTCCACTTAGCACATCCAATTTTGATCAGACCTATGGCATTGTAGAGAAGAAATATCAGAGAACTACATAAAACAAAGTTTCATACCCAGAAGGGCCAAAACGTGGGAGATACAATAGAAGAAATATTGTCTAGAAGAACCACCTCAAAATCAAGGTTCAAAAGTGATACTTGGACAACATGCCACCCAAAAAGGGAACGTCTACACCAAATAAGCCTCTAGAAAATTCTACTTGGACTCTTGATGAAGGTGAAGAAATGCATAGGGACATAAATGATTTACAAAAGAAGATAGTAAAAAAAGATGAACTACAAGAGATGATGGAGTGTTTAAAAGGGGAGATCATGGAAGTATTGAAAAATTTTGTAACAGAGAAGACACCTAAAAGTGAAAATGCATCCCATGAAATTCATGATGAGGACACAAGGAAGGTGAATCAAGAATGGAGAAACTCCAAGTTTGTTTTGAAGACCAACCACGTTCCTAATATTGATATGAGGAAGTTTGATGGCAAAGACCCAATCACATGGATAGTTCAGATGGAGCAATTCTTTGATCTCCATAATGTGCCACATACACAAAAGGTACGAATTGCTTATTTATATTTAGAACCTAATCAATTGGTATGGTATCGATGGATTTGTTCTCAAAAATCACTCGTCACTTGGACAATTTTCATGGAAGAAATGATAGCACACTATGCGGATACAAGGAGCAATACCTTCTTTAGCCAATTGATAAATCTCAAGCAAAAGGGTTTAGTTACCGAGCACATTGAGAACTTCCAAAGATTGAATATAAAGGTAACTAATATTCCAGATGAGCACTTCATTGATGTATTCATAGGACCTTTAAAGGATAACATTCAACATGAGGTTCGCCTTTGGGAACCCAAACCATTGGAGAATGCATTTAAGGTGGCAATAAATGTTGAAAGTAAAAATATGGCTATGGCTACTAGAAGGACCAATCCTAAAATCTATAGAGAGAACAATGCTCCTTCTTCTAAAACACCTCAAACTACAAGGTTGACACCTCAACAATTGGAGGAAAGAAAAGAAAAAGGTTTATGCTTTAATTGTGACAACAAGTACAGTAAGGGACATAAGTGCGGTGAGAAGAAATTATTCTACATAGATTGTGAAAAGGAAGAAGAAGAAGAACAATAACCATCTGAAGATGAAAATGTGGAAGCAATTCCGTCTGAAGAGTTGACTCCCACGATATCGTGTAATGCATTGGATGGAATTAGAACTCCTCAAACCCTCAAGATTGAAGGATACATCAAAAAGAAAAAGGTAATAGTCCTAATTGATTCTGTTAGTACTCATAATTTCATTCATTATAAATTAGCCAAAGATCTCAATTGCTTTGTATATCCAACACCAGAGTTTCAAGTAATGATTGCAGATGGAGGAACTATCAATTTCTCAGGAAAATGCAATAAGATCAATCTTACTATGGGGGAATATGTAATGAATAGTCCAATGATTGCTATACCCATGGGTGGTGCAGATGTTGTACTAGGAATCCAATGGTTACAATCATTAGGAACAATGAATTTTAATTTTCAAGAACTTTTCATGAAATTTTCATTGGAAGGAAAAGAAATTGAGTTAAGAGGTATCACAGGGAAACCCGGTAAGGTGATAAGCTCTAACGACATGAAAAAATTATTGAAAAATGGGCATCAAGGCGTTATTGCACAACTATTCTCACTAGATGTTCAAACATCTAAGCCATCTATTCCTCAAGGTCTCCAAAGGATCATTGATAAGCATTCCAAAGTATTTGAAGATATTTCCAAAGGTCTTCCACCCACTCAAAATCATGATCATGAAATTCACCTAATTCCTGAGAGTGTTCCTCCTAACATCAGGCCATACAGATACCCTTACATCCAGAAGAGTGAAATTGAGTGCATGGCTGAAGAAATGTTAGAGGCTGACATTATTAGACCTAGCCAAAGTTCTTACTCTGCACCAATGGTAATGTTATTCAAGAAAGATAACTCATGGTGTATGTGTCCAGATTATAGAGAGCTCAACATGATCACTATTAAAGATAAGTTTCCCATTCCTGTCATTGATGAATTGTTAGATGAACTACATGGAGCAATCTATTTCACAAAATTGGATCTCCATTCAGGGTATCATTAGATCAGAATGAAGGAAGAAGATATCCAAAAAACAACACTCCAAACTCATGAAGGCCATTATGAATTTTTGGCCATGTCTTTTGGCCTTACAAATGCACTTTCCACATTACAAGGGTTGATGAATTCCATTTTCAAGCCCTTCCTTTGAAAATTTGTGTTAGTATTTTTTGATGATATACTAATCTATAACAAGTCTTGGGAGGATCATGTGCGACATGTTGACAAGGTGCTACAACTACTAAAAGAGCAACAACTATATGCCAAACCATCCAAATGTTTCTTTGGAGTAAAGGAGGTAGAGTATTTGGGTCATATTGTATCTCATGAAGGTGTCAAGGTAGACCCTAACAATATTAAGGCCATGATGGACTGGCCGATTCCCAAAACATTGAAGAATCTTAGAGGGTTTTTGGGTTTAATAGGTTACTACAGTAAGTTTGTTTCGGAACTATGGAAGAATAGCAACACCTTTAACAGAACTAATTAAGAAGGATGCATTTTCATGGACTCCAGAGGCAACTAAATCTTTTGAACAACTTAAAGAGGTGATGTGTAAAGCTCCTATCTTGACCACTCCAGACTTTACAAAAACCTTTATTGTGGAATGTGATGCCTCGAGAAATGGAATTTGTGCTATCCTAATGCAAGAAGGAAGGCCCATGGCTTTTGAAAGTTGACCACTCAAGGGAAATGACTTACACAAACCCATTTATGAGAAGGAAATGATGGCAATACTACATGCATTGTAGAAATGGCGTCCTTACCTAATAGGTAGGCACTTCAAGGTCAAAACAAAGCATGATAGTCTTAAATACTTCTTGGAACAAAGACTATATTCAGAAGAATAACAAAAATGGGTAACCAAGATATTGGGTTATGATTTTGAAATTCTCTATAAAAAGGGGAAGCAAAATGTTGTGGCAGATGCACTCTCAAGAATGGATGAAGATGTTGAGGCCTTTCTCTATGCTATCTCGATCATCCAAACTGATTGGATAATAGAAGCAAGGGATGAATGGAAAAATGACAAAAAAGTGTGGACTCTCATTCAAAGGTTGCAACAGGATTCTA
>JASDQU010504717.1:13911-28756 GCA_032191745.1 Picea mariana | reverse complement strand
TGGTAGTTAGATATAATAAATGTAAGAGGACTTCTTAGAAGGTTCTACTTCTAGAAGATTCCTCCTCTAGAATGTTCTTAGGAGGATGGTAGAACTATATAAAGGGGTTCAAGCAATGTAATGAGACATGAAGAGAATTATTGTATTTGGAGCGGTAGCTCAATAGGAGGATGCCCCCTCGAAGAGGCAAGTGAACAGGAGAGGATACCTTCCATAATAGGATCCATTGTATGGTGTTGCCCTACCTCAAGGGTTTGATATAATAAAGTTGTGGTTTTCTATATGGTTTCATAGATCTTGTGTGGTGATTGTATTCATATATCTTTGGATCTATTGTGATATTTTGTATTCAGCTATTTGGTTCTTAACAAAAACACAAACAAGTATTGTTATATGCCAATGGTTTCAAAATAGTTTGATGTAGTGAGCCCAAGGCACGGGCTTTGGGGTTGGTGTTGGCACTGTGTTGGTGCTGCTTTGTGTGTTTGCTATTGGTGTATTGAACGGTGCTTATCCCTTGGTGTCAAGTATTAGGAGGTTGGCCCGAGGCCAATATAATCTTTTTGGTGAAACTTTTGTTAATTTATTCATGAAACTTCTGCATAAAAGCAAAGGCCGAGGGGCCATTTTTAATTTTTTCCAAATTCACCAAATTTTGGCGAACAAACCAACTTTGTCTTTGCCCACCAGAATTAAACTTTCACCATTTCAAACCAATCCACCATTTTTTTCTAAAAAATACACTGAAACTCACTTTGAAGCTTGCGCGTAGGGGCTTGTCTTATGCTTGAACATTGTCGGGCGCTTTCCGCCACCTTCGCCATGCGTCATGAGCGAACACATAAGCCTGAAAAGATAAATATTATTCAGAAAATTGATCCCCTATTATATAGGGTCCTGACATATACTAAGGAGACATTTTCATTTTGAATCATCTTGTACTTGAACATTTAAGTGGGGTAAAAGGAGGTTGCCCCCTCGAAGAGGCTTATTATCTAAAATTATCTCTTTTTCAAGGCGTTGAGTACTTTTTCTGAGGTTTTTCTATGTTATATTTATATTTGGTTCTTAACATGATGCCCCCCAGCCGAAGTTGGGTTGCAACCCACGAAGTCCACCCCCTACTTGGTGAAGGGATCGACGTAATGACTGGGTGAAGAGAGATTGGATGCGAGCGGATTTTTCGAGTGAACACCTGGCAGGGGTGACACTTCTTAACCACTTCAACACAATCTTTAAAGATAGATGGCTAGAAATAACCAGGTCACAAAATTTTCTAGGCTGTCGTAAGACCGGATAGATGACCACCACAAGCCCCACTGTGGAAATTGTTTATAACTGACTCGACTTTTTCGTCAGTTAAACAATGATGCACGATATTGTCTATTCCTCGGCAATACAAAGTATCACTGACAATAATGTAATTCTTAGCTTTGTATCGTACACGCAGTCGGTCATCTCATGAGAGATGCTAAGGGAACTTCAAATTTTGATACCATGGATAACATCCTCATCCTCATCCTCATTCATGGATAAGGAAAATGTGTTCGTCTACAAACTAATTAACATGGATACCATCCTCATCTAATCGTGGGAATTTGGATATTAACTCCGCAAAGATGAGTGATTTATTGGATTTCGCAGAAGCAAAATCGAGATCAAATTCTTGTAAAATGACAATCCATTTATTATATTTCCCCCCTATGATATGCTTGGTAAGGACGTATTGAAATGGATTGACATTGGAAACCACAATAGTATTGCAAAGAAATATATAATGGTGTAAACATTAGACTACGTGAATGACAACTAAAGCTAGCTTTTTGATGTGAGAAAAATTGAGCTCGGGACTGACTAAGTTTCGACTAAGATAGTAGATGACGTGCTCATGGAGCTCATCATCCTCTTGAATCAAAACCATATCAATCCTCTCTTAAGACATGGCGACATAAAGCAAGTAATCCCTACTGTAGTCAGGAGACTTTAGCAGAGGCATCAATACCAAGGATTTCTTCAAAGCATCAAAGGATTCCTGGGCTCGCTCATCATAGATAAAAGGGTTGTCCTTATTCAAAAGACGCCTGAAACCCTTAGTAATATTGGCATAGTTTACTATAAACTAACGTAAAAAGTTGGCTTTCCCTTATAAACCTTGAAGTTGTCAAATAGTGCGTAGGGGATGCAATCGAAGTATTGCCTCAACCTTTAACGAATCTACCATGATCCCAGTCTCAGAGACTAAAAATCCTAAAGGACGTCCAAGCTGATCGCAAAAGATGCATTTATGAGGGTTCAACCAGATTCTATAATGACGACATTTTTCAAAAAATGGCTGAAGGTTCTTAGAGTGATCCACTCTCTTACGAGAGTGAGTAGCAAGATCGTCAATATAAGCCTCGACTATATTCTTAAGATCGTGGAATGCGAAGGTCGTAGCGCGTTGGAAGGTTTCTTCGACATTTTTAAGGATGAAAGGCATCTTCCAGTATGCGAAAGTACCCCAAGTACAAATAAATGTCATCTTGTGTTGATTCTTGGGTTTAATTTGAATTTTATTATACCCTAAAAATCCATCCATGAAAGAAAACACTTCGCTACCCACACACTCATTGAGAATTTGATTGATGAAAGGTGTCAAGAAGTTGTCTTTAGGACAAGATGTTTTCATGTCACGAAATTCCATGCATACAAAAATGTTTCCTTGCTTCTTATTCACAAGAACGAGATTGGATACCCATTCAGTCAAGGGAACTGGGTAGATAAAGCCAACATTAAGTAGTTTCTCTACCTCTCCCTTAATAGTAGGGGCCTTCCAGGGATTGACAGCTCTTAGACATTTTCAAACATGTTTAGCATCCAGATAAGTTCTAATATCATGCTCGACAATTCGAGGGTCGATTCTTGGCATCTCTTCATATGAACAAGAAAATACATCTCAAAATTCCTTGAAGAGCTTGGCGTATAAAGTGAAACTACGGCATGAGCGACTATCTCTCTCAAAGTAGATCGAAATTCATCTTGTTCGAGTCTACCAAGCTATGGGAGAAAATAAGAGCGATGATTCATATAATCCCAAGGTCTGTCAGAACCTTTCATGGCTTCGATGATAGCTTAATCTGAGGATGAAGTCTCATCGAGGCAGTCATGTGAGAAAGAGAGAGAAGTGGCCCACATGAGCTTAAGAATGTGATCCTCCTTGTCCTTCGGTGAGGTAATAGGATTGGGATCAATGAAAGAGTCAAGAACAACTTGATAGACTATCTCCACTGCCGATAGTGGCATGGAAATTTCAACATTCATTTGACCTTCACAAGATGAAGTTGAGGAAGGTAGGGTCCAAGGATCATTAAAATGGGAAGTGAGGAAAGGAACAGACCTCTATGATGAAACAATCCTACTGGACATGGTGTAAACATGGTGAATCAGTGCCATGAATTCGAAGGTACCCATAAGGGATGAATACATTCCGACACCAATATTCTCATTTTCCGGCTGAGAAGTTTTTACCATGGGGATCGACGGTCCAACAGATGCATTGGGGATAGCGTACGCAAAGGATAACTGGTCGATCATCATGATATTCCCATTGCGAAGAAAATAAAGAGTGCATAAAATGGAAGGTATGATGAAAATCATAGCATAAGTCCAATTGTGTCCTAGTAACAAGTTATAATTGAGGGGCACATCAACCACCTCGACATCCACCTCTACTGTCTTCCCACCTAATTGGATTGGAAAGGCAGGAAGAATATCGTGAGGGTGGAAGGAAAAAACGTCAAAAGCAGTCAACATGGTCAACAATTGAGAAAGAGTCAGAGAGCCGAGAGCTTTCCATTAGATCAGGGATTGATGGGTGTTCTATATGCACTAAAAACACACTAAAAACCCTAAATTAAATTGTCAACCCAGGGTAAGTAAACTTATAGTTGTAGAAAAATATATTCCGAAGGTAGAAGGGATGGTAGTAGCATATTCTAACTAAGGAAGTTTCTATATAAGGGTTAATCTATTTAAGCAGACCTATCTAATGAACAAACCCTACTAAGCAACTCAAAACTATGTAACCTAAGTATTTTTTGGATCAAGGATCGATGGATAGTTCAAGAAAAACAAGTGAAAACCCTATTTAAAGCAAAATAGTTCGTAACAATAAGAAAAAGCAACTATTAAGCATAACAATAAGCAAATATCAAAAGAAACTATTAAGCATAACAATAAGAAAATAGCAAAAGAAAACTACTTTCACTAGCCCACCTAAATTCAATGAGCAATAACCCTATAAAAGCAAGTAAATAAACAAGCAACTATATTATCAAAGCAAGAATAGACAAGTAAGCAATTTAACATATTAAAGAAAGTAAAAAACTAACTACCCTAAGATAACTTCTACTGCAAGTAATCTAATTAAAACTACTCATTGAACAACTAGCTAAGCTAAGAGGCAAGTGAACTCTATTCTTAATTCAAACTTCAAAACTATTTCTAATTCATAAAAGGAAATCTATTTAATTGAAAGAAGGAAGAACTAACAACTAACCTTTAATCTATGATAAGCAAACTTCTCTTTAATCTACCAAAGCAAAATACTGTCTATCCTACAACAACAATAAAACTATATTATGATCTATGAAAGAAAGAAACTATCTTTTAACTTGTGAAAACTCAAATATAGTGTTGGTGGTTGTGTGAATGTCTCTGATGTCTTATAATATCTCGATAGCACTTGACAACAAAATATGACTCAAGCGATATACGCTCAATATTGATCTCAATAGCAAAGTGAAAGGTGTGGATTAAACAATCCAATGAGAACTTAGCCATTACAGAAACAATTGTCAATTACCCTGCATATTCATTGACTATTAACCATCAGCAGTATAACGAGATTTTAATTGTACTCTATACTATGTAATAAAAACTCATAATTAAATTCAATCATTAACTAAGAATTGGAATTGCAATCTAATTCTAGGAAAGAAATCACATAAAATAAAACTATGCTATATCTCTTTTAACAATTCAAATTGCGGAAAGGAAAATGCGTATAAACAAAAATTAAAACATGATTCTAGCATAGAACAAGTAAACTAATGAGTAAATGAATTAAAAACTAGTTAAATGAAATCTAAACAACAATTAAATAGGAAATCTACAAATAAAGACTAAAATTAATAGTATCCATCTACCGAATCCTTGTTAAAGAGAACATAAACTAAAACTTTGTTCTACTATGTTTTAAACTTGATTTTAAAAGAATAAATAAAACACAATCTAACTTTTATTTGCACACGGGGTTAGTGTATGTGTGACGCACCTCCTCGACCACCAACAAGCCGGGGAATCGTCACCACTCAAACTCTTAACTTAGCTCTAACAACATAAGGTAACAACCTAGTATCCAACTGATGTATGTCACAAAATTTTTCTTTTTAAATGCGTATATACACACACAGGCATACATAGATATTGAACTGCATGCAATTAACATAAACATAAAACACTCTAGCGGAAGATTCACATATAAAACATAAACAAATAGTTGCATTCTGTAAATATACAATTTTCAGGCTGTATTAATAGTAATCACAGACATGCAGCGTACACAGGGGTATACCCTTAAACATACAGACAAATATGCTCACACATGCCATAAAACCCATAAATTAACACATAAATGACAATGCAGCATGTAAATTCATCACATAGCTGATACTTATCTTGGTGAGAATGTCACCAACTGCGTGCAAACCATCCACAAACCTCCCAGCCTTAGACTACACTGTTCATCACTCTCAACAGTGTGTCACCCCCGAGCTGGGACTAGACTCCACTCGGGTAAGAGGTTTCTAACTAGGCTAAGGGTTCACAGTCAACAAGATAGACTCCATCGCAGGTTCTCACTCAATTGACAACCTACAACCTCTCATTCACCACATGCCTGCCCCACCCAAGGAAGTGTGCCCATTCTCTTCTCAACAGTCCTTCAGCTTCACCACTTCCCTTCCAGGGCTTCAACAATAGGCCAGACCAGAAGTCTTAGAGCACTGTAGTTGTAGTTTAGCATCTTCAGGTAATCGATCCCCAACAATTCTCTCACTCAGAGAATTTCTCACGTGACTGAAAAACCGACTCTTCAATCCCACTCCCAAGCTGACAGGTACAACAACTAGAAAAATGGCCACGAAACCAGGTTCATGTACAGTGATAGGAAAGTACGAGGATAGCTCGATGACTGTACAAAGAAATGGTCATGAATTCCTGGTAGAGATGATGATTTCCCCCCCCCAATAATGGTTCTCTAGTCGAAGAAAAAATGGTAAGATCCCCCCAAACGGAATAAGTATGCATGTCTCCAACTTGACACTTGTTATGTTGGAAGCTGCTCTGATACACTTGTCCCCTTTTTTAGGACTTAGTATAAAATAATTATCCATACTTTATGTTCTAAGAAATATTAATTTAATATTCCTTTTTGTCTTAAGATCTCTCGCTTAACCCTTTCCTTAGCTTTTGGCCCTCCCTTTCCCTAACTGGTGGAATCTAGTCCCCCTTATCTTTTATCATGGTTGATCTATGCGCAACGATGTACTTTATATTAATCATAAGACATATAAAAAATAGACACGCTGGCCTTTAACATCTAGGCGCTCTGGAATAATTTTAAAACATAAGCATTTCGTCTTATAATACTAGCTGACCAGGCTATAATGCATATCATATACATAAAGGTTCACTGACCTTAATATTGCACGCACTTTAGTTATTGCGCACAGTGTCCACTGTCCTCAAGGTTGCACGCACTTTAGTTACTACGCGCGATATCCAGAAATGCGCACACTACATCACTTTATGCACTGTCCTCAGTGCATCATGTACCCATATACAACAAAATTTTCAAAATGTTTCAAAAAGATGCGGGTATTCTGGCTGCATTGCATCCTCATGCTCCCAATTAGTGTCTTCAGGTCCATACCAGGTCCATTGGACCTTTACAAGCCCTATGGCTCGATTCTGGAGTTGTTTGATTTTTTGGTCCAAAATGCGCACTGGATGCACTTGGAAAGTGCCTTCTTTCTCCACTTGAATAACATTCCAATCAACAACATGATTAGCATAAGGTATTTATTTCTTTAGCAATGATACATGGAATACATTATGAACAGACATAGATGCAGGCAATGCAATCATATAAGCAACTGGACCAATCCTCTCTAGGATTTCAAATGGTCCACAAAATCTGGTTGCCAACTTGGTGCAACTTCCCAGCTTCAGGGAACTCCTGTTAGCTTTCACCTTCAGGAAAAAATGATCACCCACTTTGAAGTCTCCGTGGATTCTATTTTTATCAGCATAACTTTTTTGTCTGTCTTGGGAAGATTTCAAATTCTGCTTAATTTTTAACATTTGGTTCTCCATCTCCTTGAACAACTCTAGCTCGACTACTGTTCTATCAGATGGGTTATCCCATCTCATTGGAGTATTGCACCTTCTGCCGTAAAGTGCTTCAAATGCGCTCATATTCAATGATCTCTGATACCCATTGTTGTAAGCGAATTCTACTAAATGTAGGTAGTCTTCCCATTTGAATGGTTTATCCATCACATACATTCTCAACATATCTTCTATCACTCTATTCACCCTCTCTGTCTTTCCATTAGACTCAGGATGGTAAGTTGTACTAAAGTTCAGATTCATTGCAAATCCTTTGAACAATCCTTTCCAGAAATTCGAGGTGAATTTCGAGTCTCTGTCAGACATAATCGTTTTAGGAATTCCATGCAATTGTGCCACTTCCTTCATGAAAATATCAATGACATTTTCTGCCATATGAGTAGTTTTTAGTGGAATAAAATGGGCAGCTTTTGTAAGCTTGTCCACCACCACCATAATTGAATCATGTATCTTGCCTATTCTAGGCAATCCTGTAATAAAATCCATTGTCACCACTTCCCACTTCCATTTAGGAATGGGCAAAGGTTGCAAAAATATTGTTGGGTGCCTATGTTCTGCTTTAACTTTTCGGCATTCCATACATCTTGCGATGTATTCTGCTATCTCTCTCTTCATGCCTGGCCAAAAGTATTGGCTCTTAACCAATGATATGGTTTTCTGATATCTAGGGTGCCCTGCATAAGGAACATTATGCATCTTATGCAAAATTATACGTTTCAAGTCCTAGACATTTGGTACGAAAATTCTTTTCTTGTGCAACATTATTCCATCTACTCCCAACTTATAAATATCCGTCTTCTATGGTGTCTTACCTTGCTGTAATTTTTCTATCAATTCTTTGTATTGCAGATCTGTAATTGCAGCCTCTAGAATTTTTCTTTTAACATCAGTCTGATACATGCTGATGGCTGTAGCACGTAGTTCATGCACCATCCTGCTGAGTGCATCAACCACTTTGTTTTCTTTCCCTTTGATATGCTTTATATCAAAGTTATATTCACTTAGAAATTCTAACCATCTGCTTTGCCAAACATTTAGATTTGGCTGATCAAATAAATATTTCAAACCATTGTGGTCTGTTCTTAGCTCAAACCTTTTTCCCATGAGGTAGTGTCTCCATTTCCTCAGGGCATGTACTATAGCTGTCAACTCCAAATCATGAGTGGCATAGTTTTTTTCATGCTCTTTCAACTTCCTTGATTCATAACATATCACGAATCCATTTTGACTGAGGACTCCACCAAGTCCTTCATTACATGCATCTATGCATATAATGAAATCTTCATTTGGGTCTACAATCCTTAGTATTGGAGAACTTGTCAATAATTGTTTCAAATGTTGGAAACTCCTTTCACAGTCTGACGTCCACTAGAACTTCATACCCTTTCTTTGCAAGGAAGTGATTGGATGTGCTATCTTTGAGAATCCTCCAATGAATCTCCTGTAGTAACTTTCAAGGCCCATGAATGATCTAAACTTTGCCACATTCTTTGGTGTTGACCATTCTCTAATGGATTCTATCTTCTCAGGGTCCACTGCTATCCCATTTTCTGAGATGATGTGCCCCAAATAATTAATTTGTTTCTGATAAAATGAGCACTTTCTCAATTTGGCATACAACCAATGCTCCCTTAATACTTGCAACACCATCTTCAAATGATGTTCATGCTCTTTATTTGACTTAGAGTATATAAGAATGCCATCTAGAAAGACAATGACAAACTTGTCTAAATATTCTCGGAAAACACCATTCATTAAGCACATGAAAACAGCTGGTGCATTTGACAACCCAAATGGCACCACTATGAACTCATAATGACCATACCTTGTCCTGAAGGCGGTCTTGTTGATATATTATTCTTTAATTCTTACCTGATGGTATCCCGATCTGGGATCTATCTTTGAAAATATCTTTGCATCCTTCAATTGATAAAAAAGATCATCGATCCTTGGTAGAGGATACTTGTTCTTGACAGTCACTTTATTCAACTGTTTGAAATCAATGCACAATATTAACGTTCCATATTTCTTTTTCACAAAAAAGACTAGGGCACCCCAAGGTGACACACTTGGACATATATACCCCTTCTTCAGAAGTTCTTCAATTTGCATTTGCAACTCTTTCAATTTTGGCGTACTCATTCTGTAAGGAGTCTTTGACATGGGAGCTGCTCTTGGTGTCATATTTATAGAAAAATCAATGTCTCTCTTTGGGGGTAGTCCTGGTACCTCCATGAATACATATTTAAAATCTTTCAGGACTACATGATCCTCCAAATTTGGCACCTTGTCTTTAGGTGTCTCTTCCATATGAACTGCAAATATTTGACATGCTCTTCTATAACATTTCTTAAGCTGCAATACAAAAATTTCTCTAATGGTTACTACCCTGGGAATTCCCTGCACTTTACTTTGGTTCCCTTCTTCATACAAGCAAGTGAATGGTTTGTTATGAAAATCTAGTAGAGAATGATGTGGGTCCAACCAATCCATCCCAATTAGACAATCATAGGAACCTAAAGATAAGATGTTCAAATATGCTTTGGTTCTTAGTTCGTTCATGTCCATAAGACATGAATTAACCATCTCATTAACCTTTCTTTTGGTTCTTGTAGCCAACTATACCAACCAATATTTTCCATGATTGCTTCTTGGAAATTGCAAACTTTCTACCATCTTAGGATCTATATAACTATGACTAGCTCCTGAATCAATTAAAATAGTTATGGTTTGGTCGTTAATCATACCTTCCATGTCAATCATGTGTGAATGATATTATGGTTTCTTATTATCCAGGGCAACATAGATCCTTGGCACATTTCTGCCCAGGTCCTCCACTATTTCAGCTTGTTGTACATTATAAACAGTCCTTCCTTTTTCACCTCTATGAGGACAATCTCTGAATCTATTATCTCCTTTACAACCCCAACATTGAATAGGTGTCTGCCTTGGCCTTTGGCCTTATGCCTCTATTATTTTGGGCTCTTTAGGAGTTTGTGGTCACTATGGACTATTTCTGAAGAATGGTGGTTTAAATCCTTTCTTCCTCTGATCGACCTTGAACTTATTTTTGTCTTCCCAAGCTTTTTGGAATGTTGGCCTTGCTTTCTGCTGATCATGTAGACATTTAACTCACCTTATGGTCTCTTCCAATGTCTTGGGATCATCATACTGTATTTTTTCACTGATGAACATTGGCAATCCACTCAAATACCTTTGAATTTTAACTGTCTCATCCTTGATGAAGGAGATGTACTTCAACAGTTCTAGGAATCTTCTTTCATATTCATCTATGGTCATGCTTCCGAGATTGAGTTCAAAGAACTCTTTCATTTTCTTGTCATAGTATCTCTTAGTCAAGTATTTCTTCTCAAAATACCTCTTAAATTCCCTCCAAGTAATGTTCTTCTCTTTAATGTGTTGTACCTGCACAAGTTGATCCCACCACATGGATGCCTTTCCTTTGAGTTGATAGATGGCAATTCTACCCTCTGCATGAAAATAATAATTGTGTAAATGAAAATACTTTCTCATGCCCAACAACCATGTATCTACATCTTCATCCCTCTTGTGCTCACCATCAAATGTAGGAGGTTTGATTTTGTTCATTTCTCCTCGTAGTTCATCCACCCCAGACCTCTTATGCTGTCTGACAAGGGATGGACTTGTGCTACTACCTGCTCTTTTATTGGAATGCTTCAGGGAGTGATGGTGGTGTCTGCTAACATTTCCTGATTTCTTTTTCTCATCCGAAGGTTTGTGACTTCCAAATTTTCTTGAGTCACTTTCTTTTTCCAATTTCTTTTCTATTCTGTTCAGACTTTGCAATAACTTCATGTTGAAGTCATCCTGCTACTCTTTGGCTCTCATAAGCCTTTCATTATCAGCTTTATGGCTTTGGACATCCTTTTGAAAATTCTTAATGGTCTCTACCATATTTAGGTTTTCATCCCTTTCCTCTCCATGTCCATTGGAGTTTGTTCCTTCAATGTCCAAATGGACATTCATCCCTCTGCTCTCATCTTGTTGAATGTAATTTCTCTATGTCTCTTCCATTCCTATGGATTCAATACTGATCTGATTTGATCTAGTGGTTGTTAATTCTGCAAAATGTGCAACCATTAAAACTTATTAGGTTAACTAAATCAAGAATCCATGAGAAATATGAACTATTTGGCTCAATAAATATATCCGAATTATCTTCTCTGGTTTCTTGGTGTTGCCACCATGACGATTCTTAGACAAGACCCAAGTTTTGAGAACTTAGCAAGAACTACATCATCACAGAGAGATACATCGAGCGAAAGGTGGTTTTCCGAAACCACTTTTGCATAAGTTCCGATGTCGCGTGCTCCAATATGTCAAATCCACCATTCGTGGGATGGGTGATGGCTAGTTAGATCACTCTATCTCATTTGCTCGGTACATCACAACTGTTTGCAGTTAGGTGAATGCCTCCATGTAACGAACTCAAAAAGTTTAATAATTTGATATGGATTAGCTGAGCATGGCACCCATCATGCTTGTGCGCAAGTCTTCCAGTGATTCATGATTGAGGCTCTATAATAACCAACTCTCGGGTATGGAAGCATCATCTTATCCATCAACGAGAAGTATCCAAAATGGTTCGAGCTTCTCATCTCTACAAAAGTATTTTAGTACCCACACAACTAAGGTATATGGACCCAGTTAAATCCAACGAGACTGGTTATTCGGGCAACATGCTAAATTTTCCTGAGAGTATGAAGGAAAAGGTAGTCGTGCAAATACTAGTGACTAAATTTCACATAGTACCTGTTACTGATTCTAGATTGAAAATCAGGCTAAATACAATCATGAGAGATCTGGTTATCAACAGACTAGCTGCTAAGAAGAAACAAAGCAAGCGACAGAAGAAAGAACCCATCATTGAAGTGGTTGAAAGTGTTGGAGAGAATCAACCGGTCTGGTTAGATTCTTTTAAGGAGGAGCTAGCTAAGCTAAAATGAGCCCTCAAATACAATTGACTATATTTCAATGATTTTTGGATAGATGATAGCAGAGGTAAGGAATCTCTGGAGATGATAGACCTGTTCTTATACGGTCTCTTTAAATAAGGCAACTACTATTTTGAATCATCCCCTTTTGTAATTTTGGATTTAAATGAATATATAAGGGCAGTAGCGGATTTTGTACTGCTTAGGACAAGATTCCAATTGATGGTGATGTGAATCTTGTTCCTTTAATATTAAGTGTCTTCTTGTAACTTATATTTCACTTTCAACTATCTGAATAATACTCATAATTCATCTCACTCGCTTGACTCATTTTAAATAATACTTCAATGCAGTTGTGTATTCCTCTTTCTTTGAATACTATGTAAATTTTCTATTAAACTCAGGTTCATCGTCTTAATTAGCCTTTCAAACGATTTTGTGTGCATAAAATTCAATTAGTGTACCTTTATTTATCGTGTAAAGTGACTTTATAAGGTAATTTCATGCTTCCACACACCTATATCTGCTACACATTTCCTCTTCATTGTGCCAATAACTTGCACGTACTACTTCTACATTGTGCACCAATATCCACTATGCACTATTTCTGTATCACATTCAGATATTCCACATGCATTTTGCTCTATGCATTGCACCATGCTAAAGTTCAATATGCCTTACCACGTGCAATACTCTATATGCCCCATTGAATACTCTGTCGCTACTGCGCACAATCATCTACGTGCACCCTTTCCTGCACTGTAGCAATACAACTCATACTCATATTGTGTGCACACCATTCAAACTTCACTGTGCCTTACCATACCACGCACACCACTTGCACCCTTACTATGTGTATGCACTCCATGGAATACTAAATTTAGCACGCGCATCCCTACATATTATTCTCTTGCACGATGGTTCAATTTTCCATGAACACAAATATATTGTATACCATACTGTAATCGATACCATACTATAATATTGTCTCCATTCGACTTGTTTGCCCATTCAGGCTCAGTGTTGAAAACTGACGCTCTGATACCATACTGTGATGCACCTCCCCAGACATCAACAGGTAGGGGGATGCCACTACTTAGACTCTTAACTTATCTCTGACAACATAAGGTAACAACCCAGCATCCAATTGAGGTATGTCACATAATATTTCTTTTTAAATACGTATGTAAACACACATGCATACATACATATTGAACTGCATGCAATTAACATATACATAAAATGCTCTAGTGGAAGCTTCACATATAAAACATAAACAAACAGTTGCATTCTATAAATATAAGATTTTCAGGCTGTATTAAAAGTAATCATAGACATGCAGTGTACACAGGGGTATACCCTTAAACATACAGAGAGATATGCTCACACATGCCATAAAACCCATAAATTAACACACAAATGATAATGCAACATGTAAATTCATCACAAAGCCGATACGTATCTTGGTAAGAATGTCACCAAGTATGTACAGATCGTCCATGAACCTCCCAGCCTTAGACTACACTATTCATCACTCTCAACAGTGAGTCACCCCCGAGCTGGGACTAGACTCCACTCGTGTAAGGGGTTCCTAATGAGGCTAAGGGTTCACGGTCAATAGGATAGAATCCATCTCAAGTTCTCACTCAACCGACAACCTATGACCTCTCATTCCCCACATGCCTATCCCACCCAAGGAAGTGTGCCCCTTCTCTGCTCAACAATCCTTCGGTTGCCTCACTTCCCTTCCAGGGCTTCAACAGCAGGCCGGACTGGAAGTCTTAGAGCACTATAGCTGTAGTTTATCACCTTTAGAAAATTGATCCCCAACAATTCTTTCACTTAGATAATTGCTCACGGGCCTGACAACCCACCTCTTCAATCCCACTCCCAAGCTAACAGGTACACCAACCAGAAAAAATGGCCATGAAAACAGTTTCATGTACAGTTATAGAAAAGTACGAGGAAGGCTCGATGATTTTACAAAGAAATGGTCATGGATTCTTGGTAGAGATGATGATCCCCCCCCCCAAATAATTTTTCTCTGGTCGAAGAAAAAATGGTAAGATCCCCTCAAAGGCAATAATTCTCGACAATAAGTATGTCTGTTTCCAACTTGACACTTGTCATGTTGGAAGCTGCTCTGATACACTTGTTCCCTTCTTTAGGAATTAGGATAAAATAATTATCCATAATTTATGTTCTAAGAAATATTAATTTAATATTCCTTTTTGGCTTAAGATCTCTCGCTTAGCCCTTTCCTTAGCTTTTAGTCCTCCCTTTCCCTAACTAGTGGAATCTAGTCCCCCTTCTCTTTTATCATGGTCAGTCTGTGCACAATGATGTATTTTATATTAATCATGAGACATATACAAAATAGGCGCGATGGCCTTTAACATCTAGGCTCCCTGGCCTAA